>CAJQUN010000651.1:0-260939 GCA_907163345.1 Haberlea rhodopensis | reverse complement strand
GAAATCAAGGAAGAAGGTTAAGATTGAGAAATATTTAAATTTTTTTATCTTGGAAGGGCGGAAAGAGAGCCCAATTTTGTCCAATTGGCTACGTGGAACATTGGTCGGCCTGCATTTGTTATGGAATTAAGCTCAAAGAAATGAATGAAAATGGTAGCTTTGGAAGCACAATGGCTTAAGGTTGACCAAGCCATGGTCACCTTGACCAACCACCAAGCTGGGTTCGAGAACGAAGGCTATGAAACGCGACTCATTAAGACGAGAAGTGAAGGTCAATCCGGGATGGAACCATGTCGGCCGCCTGTGAAGGATTGAAGCAGTTAACGAGCAAAGAGAATGAAGGACCGAGTCAAGCCACTAACTTACACACAATGACATGAAGGAGTGGAAGCAAACTGTCAAGGAACTACCAACAGATGGAAGAAAAGGAAGGAACCGAAGCAAATGAGAGAGACACACAAACAATCAACAATCAACAATTATTTGCAATTTCTTAGAAAGATCTTAACTTTTAGTTTACTTTTCAGCAATTTTAGTTTGTAAGTCTAGTTTGTATGTCCGATCCTTTAACTTTTTTTCAATTCCTAGTTTGTAAAAACGATGTTATTGTAATTCTCAATAGCATGACCATATGTTCATGTTTGTTGATGAATTCCTTTTGTTTTTGTGTAAATCCTTCAATTTATTTCCTTTAGTTTTCGAGCTAAATTGAGGAGATATTAATTTACGATCAAATCGAGGCCCACATCGCTTATTTTGGAAGTTTTTTTAATTGGCACACTTGAGTGCCTGACTGCAACACTTATTTACGTCTACATCAACTTTGAATGAAATCGACGATACATAGATTTTTTATTAATAATATAATATTGTTTATACGTATTAGTCAACTTTGGTAAACATTTTTATAAAATACAACTCAAGTGTCTATTTTGCCCCTAATACAAAAATGATATATTTTGATTTTATTTAGAATTTATATAGATATTATGAATTTGGTTAAATTTTTATTAAATTTTTAAGTCAGTCTAAGTTTTATACTAAAGATTTTCATTAGAAAATTTTCACTTAATTTAAACATTAAATTTTTTATTATCATAATTACCATTTATTTGAATTTTTTCAATGAGAAATTTATAGAGTATTCATAAATAAAAATTTTAACCAAATAAAAAGTATCTAATTTATTCTCTATATTTATCAATTTAATTATTAAATTTTTTTTTATTGCATATTTATTATAATTCAAGGTATAGTATTATAAAATTCTAAATATATCATTTTGTTGATAAGCTGACTAACAAATACCAATTAGGCTATTTATAAACGTTCATATTACTCTATTTTATCAAAACTCAAAAGACCCGTATACCAAACTGTCTCTGTTCTTTTAATATAACTACTATAAATATATATCTAAAAGATAAAAAAAAATTGTTGTGATTGTAACAATTTTTGTTTTATTTAGGAAATATTTTGGAAAAATCAAATATACGATTGATTTTGTTTTATGAGAATAAAGTTATTAGTAAATACGAAATCATGTCAGAAGTGTGGAAAAAATTAGTTATAAAGTTTAAAAGTATATTTGTGTGACAAGATAAAAATAGAGTATTCTGAAAATAATGAAAACTTTAGTTAAAAGTAATGACTTAGTCAAAGAAAAATGGTAGGTGAAATCTTACTAATACATTTTGAAATGCAAATAACACTTCTAACAAAAATATTACCCTTGCAAGATCCTATCTGAAAAAGAAAAAAGACCCGATGGGACTAAAAAAAAAAATAAACCAAGTGCATGAAACTCTTGGTATGCACGGGATATGGAAAGATACAAACCACTTTGGACCTAATATACACTCTTCCACTTGAATCCGTGACATGATGGGATTAAGAACTAAGAAACCTAAGAACAATTTTCAACAAGAATTCCAAGTCGAAGTGAAATTAACGACGACTATAAATTCAAATCCCTCGCTGCCAAATCCAACCAAATCAATATTTAAGATGCAACTTCACACACAAAAGCCACGGGCAAGCACACACTGAAACCAGTAAGAAACGAGCATTTATAATGCTACAAGCTTAAACTAATCTTGTTTACATCAAAGACAACAAAAAGTTTTAGAATTTTCTTAAGTGGAGCGAGAAATAATATCCACAAATTAAATTATAACCAATGAAATAAACAAATATTTTAATATTGGCATAACAATGGTGTTGTAGAAAAAGGAGGATCAGAAAATATAGAAGCTTCGAATAAAAGGCACTATTTTTTCACAAAAAAAATGTTGTCTGCGTGTTTATATTTCTCTTCCCCCGTTAACCCTCCAATGCAATGTATGAATTCCTACACCAATTAGCTCCATTTCCTAAACCTACACTCTCATTGCACCATTTCTCGTAAAGTCCCTGTGCATCACCAACCATTTCTCATTCGAATCCATGGTGGTGGCATTACCTTCGAATTATTCCACTTTTGCTGCCGGAAGTACTTCCTTCCCATGCTGTAAGAATTCCCTCCTTGCATAAAATCAGGTCGCCCATTTGCACAGGAAATATTCATTTCTGGTGAGTCCACCTCGGGTGTCCTCCAATGTCTCTGATCCGAGTAATGAGCGACATACTTGGGGCTATCTTGGTCTGTTTTTTCCTCGGGTTCGCTCAATGGAGCAGACACAGCAGTACATGATGGAAGGTCTACATTGCTATGGGGTACGGGGGTAATGGAGGAAACGGATGGAAAGGCACACCTGGAGCTATAGTCCAACCATCCGAAGTTTCTGCGCGAACCCCAAATTGCTGCATGATAGAAGAGGGAATTCCATAGGAGATCGACATGTATGCATTATATCTCTGCTGAGAATCACCTGATACCGAACATACTGTTGATTTTTGAATGCTTCTCTTTCTTGGCCATTACTGGGAGTTGAAGATGGATCAGATTGAACCATAGGACCATTACAGGGAGAAGAAAATCCGGGAGGGATATCATCATCAGGATTCAACTTTCCCACCACATTCCAAGTTGTTGGTTCTAAGACTTGGATTGGGTCGATCGTCTGCAGGGTTGTCCCATCGGCTCTTGCGCTTGCGTGTTTTTGTCCCATTGGTTACACTGATAACTGAAGCAGATAAGGGTTCTGATCCGGAGAGATCAATTGTACAGGATGCAGCAACTGGCTGCTCGACACGACAATTTGTTGCATCTGATAATTTTCCACCTTGATTGCTCCAATGATCATGTGACATAGAAAGCCTACCGTGGCTTGCAAGCTCAGGATATTCCATCCTTGCATCGTCTCGTTCTGTGCAGCTGTTTTTTCTGAGGGATCTGGGAATCCATTTGTCCCTGAAACTTCGTGCACTTTGATGGACCTGAGAGCAGTAAAGATCAAACTTCAGCCAAAAATAAAAAATAAGGGCTCACTCAAGAGTGCAATATTCTAAATATCTAAAATGACATGATATTCAAACACCACCCATCCAAACATCCAGATAATTAAAAGAGCAACCAATTGATGGACGGATGCTTGGTTGTTCCTGGATGCAGACAGATGCAGCGCATTATGGTCAACAATATGAGTAGCAACCACAAAACATGGCAGTAAACATGACAGTAACAATTAAAGGCAACCAGTATGCAAGTGACAACTAGAGAAATAGCTTAGCTTTTGCGGAAATTCACAGGTGGTACCATCATGAGCAAAGCATGCTCACAAAAGCATGTTAAGGATTAGGGTGGTGGTGGATGCAACACATAAACCTCCTTTACATACAAGAAGGGAGTATTTTCGTTACCTCAATCATTAAACAAATTCCAGCCACAACCAGAAAAGAAAAGAGAACACAAACACACAGAGCAACAAGGGATTAATTTCTAAGGGATAAAAAAAGGGATTCATTTATGCGTTACAATAAACGAAATAAATCTCAGCCTCTAAACAGCTACAGTAGTAAACCTAAATTTAACCATATAAAAACAAAACGAAATATAAACAATAGATAGAGGCAGAAGATAAAGGGTGTTAAATATTAATTGAGCAATATTGTCAAGAATTTTCACAAGCAGAAACACCTTCAAATCTAGATAGCCATTAGAACTATTACAATCACAGGTGGAAAAAAGGATTGAAACTAAACAACAGAAATATTATCTGCGCGACGGTTTCCCTTTGCAAGCTGTCCTTGGACATCACAATGTTTTCAACCAAGATGCTCAAATGCAATAAAAACTAATCACTCTGTGTTTCTGTCAATTATTGACAGAAACAATGTAAAAGTACCAGATGACAACAGACGTGAGAAGGTAAATCGAAAACAAAATGAAAACAATTCTTCATGCATTACCTGTTTGTCAGCATGTTCAGTCAATGTTAATATTGAATCTTTAAAGCTGCAAATGCAGACAAAGATACACTTTAGAGAACTATGACACAAAACCACAAAAGGATAATATATACACTAATTATTTTAGCAAAAATCACATTCCTTTCCCACAGCAAAGCAATAAATTGTAACCTTGTTGATTTTCCAAGATGAGACAAATAAATTCTCAAACTTTTGTGTTGGCTCTCACTAATGTTTTAACCACCACCAGCAGAAAACTATTAAATAAACAATAGGGAGCGTTAAATAACTAATGTAGGTCTAAAATCGATTATCGATTACATCTTAAAAGGGTTCCGCCAGTTATTGAATGGTAGTGACATTGATATTTATTTGAATACCAAAAAAAATACCAAAATCAAAATACAAGAAGAGACTATAGCTAATTCTGTTTACATTCCACAAGCACCCTGAGTTTAAACCTCAGCAATGTAGTCAAAAAACAATCAACAAAAAGAACAAGCTCTTATCACATCCAGGTTCTGAAAGCAGACCAGAATACCAAGTGATCTTGATAGCTACGAGGAAAAAACAATTATAGTAGTCCCCTTCTGTTATGTCGTCATATATCCTGTCATATATACTCCCAAACATAATCATATACTAACACATCACATTCCAAACTATTCACTATTATTTTATCGGATGAGTGAGGCATAACACTGCCTCTTCATGGTCCTGGGATCTCAATTTCCTCTTCTTACTTTAAGCAGAACACATTTTATGAAGCAACAGTTCATTTTAGCAGGATCAGCAACAAGGAGCACTATCAAATTATTAATTCCTCAAGCCTCTCGTAATTGAGACAAGTGCACCTATAACAAGCTAATAATGATTATGATTTACAATTATTCATCACAAATCTAACAGTAAGTTTCTCAACAACCAAGACTGACAGCACTATTTTATATTATTAACATGTTCTTGTCTCTTCACACTTGAACGGAGCATTTTTATTATTATTTTTAAATCATTGATACCCAAAGAATAATACATCAATCTATTACTTATAAAACCAGAGTCTGCAAGAGTATCATAAAATCTAAGTACATCGGTCAATACATATGCTGACCTCAAGTCTCTCGTAATTGAGACAAGTGCGTCTATAAACAAGTTAATAATGATTATGATTTACTATTATTCATCACAAATCTAACAGTAAGTTTCTCAACAACAAAGACTGACAGTATTATTTTATTTTATAAACATGTTCTTGTCTCTTCCTCAAACACTTGAACTGGGCATTGTTATTATTATTTTTAAATCATTGATACCCAAAGAACAATACATCAAGCTACTATATATTAAAATCAGAGTCTGCAAGAAAATCATAAAATCTAAGTACATCAGTAAAATAGGTCCATAAATATGCTGACCTCTCCACTCCTGGACGAGATGGACCTCCGGTAATGTGCTCCAATTTAAGAATCTCCCTTGTTGCCATATACTCAAGTATCTATCCAAACAACAATAGCAACAGCTGTAAAACTCTATTTTATCCAAATAACAATTTGCTACTCATTATAGTTGTAAACAATTTATCAGCATTTTCCACATTCATCAAAATTTGGGAGATAGGTCTGTTAAGTGTTTAGAATGAGTAAACGTTGTTAGCTGGAGTTAATAATTTTTCAGTACTTTAATCAAGAGCCGGAACCCAAATAATCTCCAATCAACACATAATATCATCAATGCAAAAAGCCTTTTTATCAAACTCTTGCTAATTATTCAATTTCCCATCCCATATGAGTTTACCGCATCAAATGGGAAGATTATTTGTGATTATATAGACACGTGGAATTCCGAGTCAGTTCCGTACCTACGCTTCAACAGAAACAACACTGGGCATAAAGACGATAGACCTATGAATATATACATGATCGTTTCAACAACTACACATACAACTCGATTATTGACAATTTGATTATAAAGGCAATGAACTTGAATGGTTTATCATTTCAGTATGTGTTCAAATACTGATCAATCATGCGTATGTCCACGTTTCATGCATGATCTCATGTGTATTCTCGTATACACTTTGTCCTCTTGCATATTAATGACTAAACAAGACTTGACCCAAAATAATAGGTCAAAAGGAGCAAATTCTCTAAGGCAATCGTGGTCACACTCAAATGATCAACTATTTAAATAAGCCTAAGTTGAAATTAAATTGATTAATGTAGCTATTTTTTCAAAGTTAAGTAACGTTCATCATGAAGTGAAGTAAAAGTTTATTCAGTTCCACCAAATTTACCTTAAGAAGCTTGCGCAGAATCGGAGTTTTGATGAATTCTCTCCTACACTGCTTCAATATGTTGTGTAGCATATGCAAACCTATACATCAACAGCCATTGCTATGAAAAAAACCAATGCACTAATGAAAAGCATCAAGATATATACTAGGAACAACAAACAGAACTACCATTCTTGTTAATTACGTCAACCAGAACAGTCCGAGATTTTGTCTTCAAAAGTGCATCCAATATCATTGAAAGATCTCGATTACTACAAAAATTGAAATGAGTAAAGCAACTCAGGACAACTCCATGACCAGTAAGGTTTTACAAGGTGAAATAACAAACAGGATAACAAAGTTATGAATATGGTAAAGGAAGTAAACTACCAAAAATTACCTCTGTATAGCTTCGCCATGGCCATTATTCCCTGATGCAGCAGTCAGAAAAAGAAGCTTCAAGTAGCCTCTCGACGCGTCCTATCAAATTATAGGAGAAACTAGGACATGAAAAAACAATATACAGGCACACAAAGAAAGTTCAAGCGCACAATATCAATCCAAAAAATAATATAACTAACCAATACAAATATATGTTACGAAATCAGCAATTAAACAAAAGTTGGGATAGTTTGAAAAATGTCATTGGTCAAATATGTTTTTTGATGATCTTTCTTTAAATTTTTTTTGCAAAATGACACATAAAAAACAAATGCCAAACAAATGTCAAAATTGAAAAGTTTATATTTCAAAATCTTGGTCAAACAAAGTTTATTTTGTAAAATAATGCCCACGAAAGTTTCTACAAATATTGGAAAGTGACAAAAATCAGAAACTTGGAATTTAATGATCATTTTTATAGATGAGAAAAAATACATCAAATGCTCTTTGCAAAATCAAGAGATTAAGAAAGAAAAAAAATATAGCACAGGATGAGGAACTTACTTTCCGCTTGCTTATTCCTCCTTCAGGATCAAGCAATTCATTCAGTTTCTCCTCAACTGCAAGCATTTGGGTAAGTTATTGCAGAAAACACTAACCAAAACTACCAAGAAATGAAGCATGAAGCAGATGATTGTCTACCTGCTTCAAAATGACTATTCAGGAAAAGTTCTGGTAAATTATCAGCTTTGTGGGGTGCAACAGTTGACTTATCCACAATTGGAGTTCCTTTGTCACCCGCAACAATAGATTTAACTTTCACCCTTTTAGTTGAGGTTGATGAATGATGAGTCTTATTGAGAGGATGGGCCTTTCCTTGTTCCATTCTTCCTCCTACAGTAGCATATTTCAACTTGCTCTTAGATTTTACTGCATCAGGCAGTGATTTACTATGTAATGCAGAAATCTTTATCTCTGGTCCATGAGCAGAACATGATGAATTTTCCACTCCTTTGTGCACTAATGAAAGCTCATTCTGGGCTGAAGACTTCATACTGCCATCTGATTTTGAGGAAATATTCATGAACTCGACAGAATAAGGCTTCTGGGAAACGGTGCCCTCAGATTGAAGCTCAAAAGCAGCAGACAAAGATCTGTTCAATGACTCTCCAGTTCGTTTGTCCATGTCCAACTGCCTGATAGCATCAGTTAAGCAACCTTGAGACGAAGCATAGATATCAACACCAACATTTGGAGTTAAAGCTTCAGAAGAGTGTGCTTCTTCAGTGCTTTCCAATAGACCAGCAGCATATTCCAACTTATTCGTTCTATATATGTTTGCTGGGGATTCATTTGCAATTTCGTTCTCTCTCTCATTTAAGGAATTCGACATTATATCATTCCAATCATCATTCAGTTCTTTATCTTCACAGATCATAAGTGGTTCCGAACATTCATCATCAGAATCACCTTGAACAATTACTTCAGACTTTGATGGATCACCACCTATATAGCCTCGACAAATACGTGAACCACAAACGCATTTTTTCGCAGCAGCCCCCAAATACACGTACATAGTTGTAATCAAATGTGACCTCTTCACCCTGGATTACAAAATTGTAGAAAAATGTTCATTAGGATACGACTGGCATAAAGAAGTACTATACCAAGGACAAAATTAATAAAAAATAACTACCTTTATATCAGACACTTCATATATTACTCAAAACCAACATGATGGTAAAAAAGAAGTAAATGAATTTTTAATCACTTCCCAAAAAACCAGAAATACCCAACATTCCGTAATATGCTGTCCCCAAAGCAGCATGCAACTTGACTAAACTTGCAAAAAACTCATTTCATCAAAACAGATAGTACCTTCTTAATATTCTTCACAGCGAAGAGCCCGACACAAACTTCTCCATTCACCATCCACTATCAAGAATGCCAATAGTACAAGTTAATTATAAAAATGACAATTCCACAGAAAAAGGCAGGACAATGAAGTTGGTCAAGTCTAAAAAATATGTACCTCTGTGGGGGAAAAAAAACAACCGAAAAAGTGAATAAATGAACAAAACATAAAATTGAACCCAGAAACATGAATTAGCACGTAAATTAGCATCATAAACCAGATGTAGCAGAAAATGCATAAGAGCATCACAGAAAGTGAATACTACAAGCATTCAGTGAACCAAATCAAAAACAAGATATCTTGCTATAGAAAATGCAAAACTACGAAAGAGATTGTGGAAGGCAAATGGCATGGCACATTCCCAAGAAGGTATAACATAAAATGCTCCACAGGGTGCATCAAAGGTCCTGCAAAAACATTTTTCATTCTACTCCACAGATACAACTGCATGAAAGGTTAACTCCCACAAAGTACCTTCTCAGTACGGCAGTTAGGATCACAGCTGTGGTTTATGAACCGTCCCAAGTTTCCTTTAGCACAAGCATCAATCACCTGGGAAAGAGGCAAATACAGACAGCATTAAAAGTATACATAAACTAATAAAAGTAACAGCTGTCAAAGGAAAACATCAGACACCCAAAATTTAAAATACGAAGAGATTTTGACATAGCTTATTTTGTTGCTACAAGCAGTTTACTCCATAATATAGTTAGCCACATGAATCTCTAGGAACTTAACAGAATTACTGCAAGACAACATATGTAAAACCTAAAACCAGTAACTGACATTAAACACAAGAACTCAATCCATCTTGAACAATTTTCTCTCGCAACCTAGACCAGTAAAAGGGGAGCTCTGGTTACTTTTATACCATTTCCAACCATCCTTAACCCCTTTGACCTGTATAATCTATTGTTCACAGACAACCCAACCTATTTGTGAGCCTCCTTACAGACATTTGATCCAAAACCAAATTTGCAGACAGTTCCAGGTGGATGCATAAACGGGATCATAATTTCCACCCATACTTACAGCCTAGTCAATCAAAGAAGGTGGGAGATAAGAACGATAAAGTTCTTAATTTCGTTCAACGGTTGTGGTTAATTTATAATTGAAGATAAAACTAAACAAACTTCACCAGAAGCATAAGCTGCAGCCCAATTTACATTCACATTAACGCTAAAATGCTATGATCAATCCAGAAAACGGTTTTGTGCAATTGCCCTCGAATATTTATGACATACGATGCACGAAGTATCACCGAATTTTCTTTAACAAGGTTTAAAATGAAGCCCTCTCATTCATAAATGAAAGGAGCACTGCGTCACAAATCAAGCCAAGTCAACTGGTGTCATAAAGTGAGACAAAAGCATCATTTTCTTCTCAAATAATTAAAATATCCATGAACAATCAAGTTACTGATAAATTTACTGAAGATCCTGAAGTGGACAGAAAATAAAATTATGAGAGGACTATAGCATTTGAATAGGCACACGTTTTCAACTTCACATAGATAAATGATGATGCAAACCTCGCTGCCATTCAGAGTCATGAAGTAAAAATGTTTGTGACCCTTCAAAGCATACTCTCTTTGCCTTGCTTGGTAGGCATGCACACCTAGTACCTGTAACATAACCCAAAACCATTACATAAGAACTACAGTTTCAACTCACGATTCATATAATAGAATCTCAAACAAAGAAACATCTGTTTGGAATCAGCATTTCTTGCCATAGCATCTCTTGGGTATATAAATTGTGACAACTTGATCCTTTACATACACACACGCGCGCACGCGCACGCACACACACACACAAAAAAAATGGCAAACCCGGTGCAGGAAGCTCCTGCTACGTGAAGAGTTCAGGAAAGGGTCAGGCCACTTTGGGCCTAATGTCCACAGCCTTCCCTTACATTGCATGAGGTTGTTTATACGATATATATATGTATATAACTACTAGGGTACTAGCTCGTTCTAATAAACAGAATGTCAACTTGGAGTACCATTAATTAATTGACATCAATTGCATAAATAACAAGTAAACAGAGATCCTAGTCAGTAGTAACCTCTCCAACATATTCAATAAGGAACTGTCCTTCGGAGATGTTGTCAAGTGCCTGAAGGCCGTGCCCCTTCTTTCCACACCTGAACCACTTCAGTTTTGCATACTTGCGTCTTTGAAACTGCAAGCAATTGCACGTAGAGAATTCACTTTAGGAATAATAAGATCCGCACACATGTGAACAAACAGAAGTTGATATACCTGTTGATTAGAACAAAGTTTACCGCATGGACAAGTTCCTTGAACACACTCAATGTTGAGCATTCTGTTTAAACATTTAGCTCCACAACCCATTCTCCCATCTGAAGGTAGTTTGCAATGGCAAACCATTACCTGTCACTCACAAACAGAACAAGCAAGAAAAAAAAAATTAAGTGGATAACACTTTGATTTGATAATTTGAAAGAAAAAAATTTTAAGTGAAACTTTGATTTAATAATTTGAATGTCAAAACAGGGTGCATGTACATTCAATGAATTCAATTAAGATAAAACACAAAATTCATATCAATCAAGACAACAAATCTACGATGCACGGACACTGGCACGACAAGACACGGACACGGCAACACGGATTTTCAAGATTTTCAAGAAACGATACGGCTGGGACACGTTTGTATAACGTTTAACACCAAATATATATTACTACATTAACATAACGTTTAACACCAAATATATTTTTATCAAATTCAATAAGCGTATAAATAAATACATATCATTGAAATCATCATAGTATCACTCATACTAACACCAAATTTATATACTTCAATTTAAAAAAAATTCAACAAACACGTCCAAATTTAATTTTAGTCAAAAACTTTTTAAATTGTACAATTAACCCCCAAAGTATTATTTCCGTGTCATACACGACCCTCGGCAGTGTCCGACACACGTGTCCGATTTTATTTTTAAAAAAGATTAAGGACACGCCACATGGCGTGTGTCCGAGGAGTGTAAGTATCCTAGAAGTGTCCAACACTGCACCGGGTGATTTTTAGGAGTGTCCGTGCATCATAGCAATGGATTCAATTTTAAACAAGCACAGAAGAAAAGCCAAATTCATATTAATTCTAGTTCTAAGCATAATACTAAAATTGAACTAAGCTAAGCATTCACCTCGTCGACGGTTTGAGTTTTGCGGCTTCGGTGTAGAAACAAGTTTGACTTAATAAGTGACCAAGATGACTGTTGGGAAACTGTAAAACACATAAAGCAAAATCCATGTCCAAGCTACGCATGTCAATCAAGAAATAGTAATGAAATTCAAGTAAGCCAGTATACAAATGGTGTGCTATCATCAGGTGAAAGAATACCATTTGATTGGTTTTGAGGGTTCAAGGAGGCATCACAAGCATCTTCCTCACAAGAAGCATCAGATATTTCCAGCTCAACATTGATTTCTGCGTTTGATTTCTCTTGAGGAACCGAGCAATCAGCAAAATCTTTATCTGTGTTGTCTTTGCAGGTCCTTTAGCAGGAAAAAAGGCATAAAAATCTATTAGTTTTACCACCAAATCAGAGGAATAAATCAACGTCTACATCACAGCAGGTCATGTTACCCAATGTTTTATTTCATGATTAATGCTCAAGTGTGGTGAGTGGTCTTCATTGTTTAAAACTAACTATATTTAGTAAGTTGAGTTACTTAATACTTATAAGCATGTGACTTCTATTTTTAGCTCCTGGCAAATCTTGCAGCAGACCAATTTATTTAATCTTTCAATGAATCAGCCTTCTGTCAACTACCACATCATTTCTAGCATCCATCAAACTTTTAAGTTCAATCCTATTCAACATTTGTAAAAAAGAAATATATTTCAAAATCTTATCATAGCTTTAGCATTAGCTTACTTGAGCCAGTTTTAAAGGCATTTGGCTCGGTTTTCAACCACTTCCAGCACGAAACTTCATGTTTTAAATAGTTTATCTGTGAGGTGATACTTTTTATATGAAATGAGAAAAATTAAGGAAAAAAATATTATTATAAAGTTATAGCAAGATATTTCTAATTTGGTCAAAATTGTAAAATTAAGTTAAATATCTCAGAAACTTTAAGGATATGTAATTTAATAAAACATATTTAGCATTTATTATCATTTACCATCCACAGTTAGTTTCTTCAATTTGATCTGCAAGTGTAGCTGGAATTCTCCGCCACTTTTCACAATCATCACAAAGCACCCAAGCATTCCTCATTGGAACATATCGTCCTCTTACCTCAGTCACTGAAAAAGGGATGCTGTCTATTGGTCCACATGAACCTTTGTTTATGGATCCAGTTTCTCCAAAATCAGCTAATACTGGATTTCCTACAAGTTCAAATTTGACAAGGGTAGAAAATACATCATTTACAGGCTTCAGAGAGAGATTCACAAAAAAATAAATGCGACAGGGGACTGAAGGCAAGGCTAAACGTCCTACAACACACACACACATAAGGGAATATTCTTTTTCGGGGATTATTCGAGAGAGGAGACATTTTCTTAAGTATACATCAAAATATGCAAACTTAACAATTGCATGCATCCAGATGGCTTTGAACTCGATTAAGAATGCAGCTACCATCACTTTTCTCACCAGGTTTATGCTTATCCCTGGTCTTGTCTTGAATCCCCTTTTTTTTCGAGACTTTATCTCTTTTGTCAGGTAAATCCAAGATTCTGAACGTGCTCTTGCTCCTTCCATTTGGTCTAGAAAACATAGGTAAATTTTGCCCATCCGTACAAGGAAGCAATGTGTCACAGACACGTAAATTAGATGGCTCTATCGCAACAACAAGCCCTGATGAAGGGTTTGTTTTATTCAAGTAAGATTTTGAAAATGCAACAATTGAAGCCTCATTGCAAGAAGTGACAAAACCCAGTTTCTGTCCTAGTCCAGGTGCTGCGGGCACCTCAGCATTTAATTTTCCAACCTTAAGGAGCTTATCGTTCTTTTCCCCTTTCTTAGATTTGTTTTGACGTAACTTCAAACATGAAACATCTTCAACAGAAACACAATCATTTGAGACACCTGAACTATCTTGCATATTTGATACAACTTTTCGAGAGAGGGGACAATCAGGTTCAGAGTTTATAACTTCTGAATCAGGTGAGGTTCCAGGATCTGAACTCCTGTTATCAATAGAAGCTTCCAACTGACGACCCTCCAATTGGTTAACAATCAGTTGGTGATCCTTTGAAGCACCTAAGCAAGACTTTTCAACAGTGCCCCTGACATCAAACTTTGTGCTCGAAACAGAACCATCAGATGACATCACATCTAATTTTCTTGATGACGATACCACATCTCGAGGCACTTCTTCCTCCAACTTGTTTTCCGGTGCATTAAAATTTTTAATAACATTCACCAAGCTGCAGATTTGATTGCCGAATTTAATTTTCAAAGTGATAGGACCAGATGGAGTGCCAGGTTTTCCAATTGATTTTTTTCCTTTCTGATTGCCCATAGATTTCCTAATTCCTAGGCCACCTCTTACCTTTCTCATTTTTCTTTCTTTGCTAAAATTCAGCTCAAGCCCACTGTTTTCTTTAGAATCTGGTAAGATATTCCCCATAAATCCCCAAACAGAAGATCTAGATCGCGTGGCCAATAAACTTCTTCTTCTTCTTGAAATTTGTAATGAAGTAAAATTCAATACTGTCTTTTTGTTGGATTTCCTCTTGTCATTTCTAGGTGGTTTAAGAGTTTCCTTGTTATCTGATTTAGCATTGTGTGCACTCCTCCGAGATGATGCATATACAATTAGAGGATGATCTGGCTTGCAGGTTTCATCACTTTGGACCACAGCCTCAGCTTCACCATCCCTTTCTGTAGATGGTTCGGCAATACCTGCAGAGTTAGAAGGGCACAGATTACTATTATGTTTTCCCTTGTCAGGTCTCTGCCCAAGCAGGTCAGCTTTTCTAATGGAATCAAAAGCATTGGTTTTAATGGTATCTCTTGCTGCATCATCCCTATGTTCAGGACGCTCAGAAAAGCTGATGGCATCGAAAGCCGAAAGAAGATCAGCACTTGAAGCATCTGGTGTGACCATGCTCACGGATGATTCATCAATTCTCACATAGGAGGACTCATGATGTATCGGAGAAACATAGAATTTTGCAACATCTATATCAAGTTCGTGCACAGATGACTTCTCCTTAACGTCACCAATGCTTTCACCAGACAATGTCTCGGTAAACATATTAGCCTGCACAACAATATTAATTAGATCACAAGAAACCTTGATGAGCATTGCGTTAAAATTCTTTACCAGAACCACTAGCCAGATGAATTTAATTTATAAACTGATGAACTTGCGAGCCGATTCAAAAAAATTCATTAAATAAAAACACTTAATAACTACTAGCAGCCAGGGCAAATGCGTTGAGTGTGTAAATCACATTTTTAAATTTCAAATGTTTGGTGTAATTATAATTTTTTAACAAAATTATGTAAAAGATTTAATTGCAATAAATAAGATATAAATGATGTTTTATAATTATGAAATAAAGTTGAATATTTATTATTGCAAGAAAAACGAAACTAATATGCGTAAATCTTATAATCGAGTATTTTGTATCATCGACTCAATATTCTTGAAAGATATAGCAAATATATCTATTTACAGAAATTAAAATACGGGAGACAGTTTTGAATAAATACTAAGATCATGTGCAGCTTGATAACCTAATCTAACCAATCCCCGTAGACATTAAAATGAATATGATTGAAGTTAGTAAACTTTCTATATGTATAAAAGAATGTCATTTTGAATGTAAAATAGTATTAAAAAACTACCAAATAAGAAGACATGTCTACGGTGGTTTCCTTTTAATGATTTTAGTCAAAAACTGAAATGGTGATATGGTTTATGTTAGAAAGGAAAGATAGACCACTCTTTTGTAAATAAATAGTTACCTAGATGAACTCAAACTCTATGCTAGATTCTAGAGATAGTTACAGAGAATATCTCAAGGTTTAGGTCAAGGAGCTGTATATATATGCACTTCTTGTATCAATAAAATCACAGAATTTGTTCAATAATTTCTGTTTTCAGTTTAATGGTTAAAAACAATATCATATCATTCCAAATTATCGAAACATAAACCACAAACTGCGTATTTTATTTAGTACAATTTGTACATTGGCACAACATTCTCTGTCAACATGAATTTATTATTTGACGTTAGTACACAAATGTGTCCAGAAAAGAAATTCAGAATGGTAAAGTACACCATAAAAATACAAAATATATCTAAAACAAATAAAATACATGCCAATAGAAAAGAGGGACACAAATTTGCCACAAATTAAGAAAGTAAATAATCAACCAAAGTGCAATGGAAATAAATGTGACATACATAATTTTTGGTATTACCTTAAAATTTCTCATAGTCCTTGTATGCATCAAACCACATCATCATATGGACATGTGAGAAGCTTAGGTTCACGCTATAACTATTTTATATGTGAGAACCTTAGGTTCACACTATAACTATTTTATGTACAATTAACAGGATGAAGTGAATTAATTTTTATAAAATACAACTTCACTATCATAGAGGACAAATTTTAAAATAATTCAAGAAATAAGCTAATTCTCAAAAAACTGCAAAAGAATTTACTTTAAAAATACTACACCATACCATATAAACAAATGAAGATGTCACCGTACAACTTTCACACAATCTCCATTGCTCTTTATCATTTTTTTATTGCTTTATTTTAATCTAAATGCAAATTGAAATAAACAAATATTCCAACTACGATACATATGCAAAATAATCACTTGCGTAACTTGTTTGGGGTAATCTAAAGGTTGAAAATATTTTGATATGCATAATGACGGAAGAAAATATACAAATAGATGGTATGCAGGAAACGAAACAAAGCATATCTTGCTCGGCACTGCAAATACTTTATTAATGAGATTCTCAAACAACTTCAACAGTAATCCCTATTACTTTTCCATACCTGACACCCAAAAATAAACTAAAATCAATGGAAAAGAGGACGGGTCATAGGTATGCTTCGAAGACGGAGAAAACCCAAAATTTATCATTGAGGAAGCAAATTAATTATCTGCTGCAAAATACAGAAACTAAATCAAACACGATTGAATCAAAATAATTCACCCCCATCAAACCAAGGACCCGGCCGCTATAAGAGTAAAATAAGAATCTTCACAAATTTCAAGGTTTCCTGAAATCAATACTCAAGGAGAAAGAAAGAAAAGGTGAAAAATAACCTTTACGCTTCCAATGCCATTATGTACGAAGTCTCTGCGAATGATTTCTCCTTCAATTCTGCTACCCACGAGAGAAGGAAAAAGGGAAAATAGGGAACTTATTAGATAGATCCTGTCAAACAGAAACAGGGTTAAGTATATAATTTCAATTTTGGCCCAAATTAAGAAAACCAGGGAGCCACTATTAAAGTAAAGACTTGCAAATGACATTTAGCACCCTTATCAAATATTAAAAAATATATATAAATACTTCTATATAAAATAAAAAGTCATTTAAAATCGTGTATTTTTTAAAAATTATAAAAAAAAAACCCTTTAGAATGTGTAAATTTGCCTGATTTTTAAAAATATGACTTTCTAAATGATATTTTATTAATATAGGGGTTTTATAATTTTTTAATATTTAAAAGGGGCAACAAATGTAATTTACGACCATGTGTTTTAAGACATTTCATTCTAGCTTTTTATTGATTTTTAATAACTTTTATATATTTTAATAGTCTAGAAATATCCAACTTTTATAAACTCTATAGAAATCTAGTAATATCCAAAAGACTTTCTTGAAATTTTAAAAAATCAAGTAGCATTCAAACTTGACTTTGTAAAATTTTATACAATGTTATAAGTATCCAAATTTCAATAGATTACCTTATATAGAATTCTTTAGTACACATCTTGAAGCCCTATATACAGTTTTAAAAAATAAAAAAATTTCTCTCACTCACCGTAAAGATTTGGACAAATTTCTAATTTAAAAAAAAAAACACACCCCCCGCCCCTCCCTCTCTCTCTCTCTGTAAGGCCCCAACGCTTAAACTCGTCATTAGTTCATTTATGACGTCGTATGTGCATAATTTTTTCATTTTCTTTTCATTCTTTAAAAAATATCATTATATGTTTCCCATAATCCCATGACATAAATAATGTTCAACATTATATATTCATCTCTACCAACAAATAGTCTCAAAGATTTCGCCCAATACCATACTCATTACACCACTTTTTACATTGTGGGTTATTTTATAAAAATTTGGGCAGAGTCTTCCCATAAACTGAGCTATCCGGAAATAAAAACACATCACATAACATAACTCCCGACCAGGGACAACACAATACTAAACAGAAAACAGATCACTAAGTAAATTCCCAGCCAGGGAAGACACCACACTAATAAAACAACAAAAGTGGGTTTCAACACCCTTATACAGTCCATATACATGCTTCCAGTTGCTCACATACGAGCAACAAATAAATGAATACCAATTTAACTAAATGAATAGCGTATACTATTTACCCACACTCATATACGCTTCTGGAAGCGGCATGATCCAACAAAGCTCGAACCAATATCCCAAAATAGCTTAGTACCTGTTGTACCTGTTTCAACAGAAACAGCCCCCACACGGGTGAGCATACTCCAACTCAATAATCACACACATCAATGTACGAAATTGTAAAGCAACAATTAAGGTTATTGAAAATCTATTATATATACTCCCTGTACAATTCCAAACCGGCATAGCCATCACGAACTGTTCCTGTTCAATCTTATACACTTTCATAAACATCAAGTTCAGTATCATTATTCAAAATATGGTACTCATCAATGCAATAAATTCAATATAATCACAATTCAACATTGTATGCTCAATCACAACGAATCTCATATCCAAGGCAGCTATGCCTATCAATTAATCTCATTCTCAACCATTTCTCATATCGATCATGCCAAACGCATCGATATTCAACTCGTATATCCGGATCACGTACATCCGCGTATCCACCATCCCACGTATATTAAACTCAATTACCAAACTCAATCACTTAGCCTTAAACATCTCATTCAAAATACATGTATACATGAATATATAAATACTGGGTATACCTGCTCGTACGTCACCATGTACCTTAAAATCGACAAGATGGACAAGCTACCCTCAACTTCCATAAGTTCGTGGAGTATCTATATCGAATATCAATTCAATATTAGCTCATTAATAATACAATTGTTATCAATAGATATTTCCAACTCCCAATCTAATACCGTGAATCGATAACTCAATTCACATATACTCAATATAATTTCACCATTATAATCAATCTCATTTATCATACTCCGTATACTACACAAACAAATCAATTATCCTTCATTCATTCGAGTTATCACTAACTCAAGTACGTCGTATTTACATTTCTAAGGTTCAATATAAAACAGTATTCCATTGTTCAAGAATTCCTCAAATAAATCAAATTGACACTTTAGAGGCGAAGTCTATTAATTTTCAGCTTTACCACCATCTGGTGTTTTGACTATCATTCTTTCGTTACTCAACTAAATAGCTTGATTCCAATTGAATTATAAAGTTAAGGCATAGATGAACATTTGATATGTTCAACACTTCAGTTGATTTGATCATCTTCCTTGATCAATTTGAGTCTCAATAGACCCAATAAACAAAATCGAACAGCAGAATTCAGCACTTTGGCACATTTTGATAGAAAATTCATAACTTTTGCATACAAAGTCGAAATCACATGATTCCAGTGGGGAATTCAAGATAACTTGACATACTACATTTCATATTTTATGTGTTTAAGCTAGTTCACTCATCTTCATAGCAGAATTTAGCCAAATACGTCGGGTTTCTGAAACTCACGTAACACAGATTCCAGATTGTGCATATTTTAGTAAAACTAGCATAACTCTCTCGTATGAACTCCAAATTGAGTGAATTTACTGTCAAATCGAAGCTAACTTAACATACTACAACTTTTCTTCAGACTATAACATCAATTTCGAAACAAATAATTCCCAGAAATTCGTACAAGGTACTGCATCTAATAATAATCTTGTTGTCAACATATTTTCACTCGTTTCTTGTTCATCTACTTCAAGTTTAACATCTACAACACATAATTCATTAATTCTAACATCAATAACAGTGTTCAATTATGCAGCAGCATGACACACACCCAACTCAAAACACACACGCACACACACTAATACACGCCCACCAACACACACTCACTTAGCAACAAATCTTCAACATAAAACCCAACAATCTTGAAGGACAAAATCTGGACATGAACGAAAATTGGCAACACCCGATTTTCCCCAATTTTCGTCCCAAAAATCGCACAAAAGGGGTTCAAAATCGAACAATAATAGGTATAATCGACCAAGGGACCAACTTGCTTCGATAAATACTAACCTTGGTGAGAAATCATGCCCAAAATGAATTGCAAAATCTGACTTGCTTTGGGCTGGAACAGGGCGACGGGAATGGGGAGAGGGAGGCGTGAGTTTTGTGTGTGAAAACATGTGGGATGTGTGTTTTGTTTTAGTTCAAACCCAAATATAAAAATTACACCACTCTAATCACTCTCCACTACTTACTAGCTTAATTTATAACTCATCTCAAATATATATAAAAAATATATCCCTTGAATTTAATTTACTCCACAAGTTCAATCCAAAGTTATAAATTCAATCCCGGAACCAGTTATCCCAACTCCGTTCCAAAATCCGATACCCAAAAATTAAATCCCGAGATATCATAAAAACATCATAAAAACATCATAATTAAATCCAAATAAATAATTATTAATTATTCCGGACATCACACTCTCAAAGGACACATTAAATCAAAATGGCAAATTTTGGACCGGTATTAATAGGAGAAACAATTTTCGGCCCAATCCACCGCCATGATCACGCAGTTCAGAAGAAAGATGGAGAAAACGACCGCCATGCTAAACTAAGCAATTGGGTAAAAAAAATTTACAAAATGAGGATTATTTTATAATAGATTGTGTTGGGGTTCAACAATTGCCTCTGCTTTGTGATCGATCGAACATGTGGCGCTTGTGCCAGTGTATGGTTAAAAAGATTGATGTTGCGCCATTACCCTTAACTATTGTCATTGGTAAAGCGGTAAGCGCTCGACCCTACAATTGGTATCAGAGTAAAGGTCGCGTGTTCGATTCCCATGAGTTGCAGAGAGTGCAATTATTGGGGGAGGGATTGTTGGGGTTCAACAATTGCCTCTGCTTTGTGATCGGTCGAACATGTGGCGCTTGTGCCAGTGTATGGTTGAAAAGATTGATGTTATGCCATTACCCTTAACTATAGTTATTGGTAAAGTGGTAAGCGCTCGATCCTACAGATTGCATCAAATAAAAATATCAAGCCCTGATAGCGATCAAAATCATCTTCTTCTTCTATTAAACTCAAAACTATAGTGCATTTGAGATGTTCGATCAATTGTTTGAATGAAAATTTTATAGTTATTATGAATTTCAATTTTATTCTAATGACTGTTTGTAGATTTTTAATGTGAAACTCAAAACTATAATGTATTTGGGATTTGTGATCAATTGTTTGAATGAAAATTTGAGAATGTAATGACATTGAAACCATTGGCGCATGCATATATGTTTTTTGATTAAAAGACAGTACATAAACTCAGTGGTGTATGTAATTTACATGCACCGAAATTGATGAAGCAAGTATTTGTGGTTCTTCGTTCGGGTTATTAAATGGCACTCTAAATTGATTACGGACCATGTGTAATGTTTGGCTTTGTGGTTATACTCTATTTTGTTGATTCGATGATAAAAAGAACAAAGGTTGTGGTTTTAGTTGGGAAAACATTGTTTTTAGTTTGTTGCTCTTAAGATATGTAAGGACCCATGTGCCCTTAACCCGTTATTAGTGTATTAATCCATAACATTTTAGTGCACACAATCATATTATCATGGGGGAAAAAGCCATATGCAAGTATAACATCATATACTATCCAGAAATTTCTTGCATTTGATCCACATAATATTCAATTTCGCCAACCAAGATCACTTACATAGCATGCACCCTCATAATACACTAATATGCTCTCAGTTCATTTAGCAATTCCGTATTCAATTGCATGCAAACAATAAATGAAGAGAGAAAAACCATTGCCCATTTAGACATTCCATATACACGTAAAAACGTACTCATATGAGAGCACCCAATGAATAAACGTGTATCTAATGTATAAGATACTCTACCGAATGCGGTTACTGGTACTTCAATCATGGAAGCACCTCCCATGCACAGCTCGATCTCAACTCCAGAGCTGCTGCTACACCTGTATCACCTGCCCCAACAGAGACAGCCCCACACGGGGTGAGCATACCAATACCACCAGTCCAATAATCATAATATTACAGTTCATAATTTACAGAATATAACTACCATGAATTTAAATGATACTTCCTGGATGGTATCATCCTCATCCGGGATCCCCTGTGTTGTCTCTGTTCTCAAAATAACCAAACTATTAAATTCTCAAAAACCAGTTGATCATCCCATTGATCAACTAAAACCATTCCTGCTATACTAGTTCCATAACCAAATATGATTAAATCACCAAATAGAGGACTAAAGATATCACATGTATCTGGCCAATGATTTTCTATTTCATAGCTCGCTCCACAATAGCGGCATTTTAACCCCACGCACACTCAACAATAGCGGCGTCATAACCGATGGTCGCTCAACGACGACAACATCCCAATCATTGCTCGCTCAATAGCGGCACCATATGGTTCCCAATTATGTCCCTTTAACGCAATTACCATCTACCATGCATATCACTATCCATTTATAGCATGTACCATATACCATGCATTTCAATATCCATTTATGGCAAATACCACATACCATGCATTTCACCACATACCATGCATTTCAATATCCATTTATTGCAATTACCACATACCATGCATTTCACAGTTGCAACATTATAATAGGTTATGCTCGTACGTCATACGTACCTTATAATTCCGTAGTTCGAGTCCAACCTCGCCTGAGTCCCACGACTCGATGAATTATGTGCTAACACATAAATAACTCACAATTAAACACAAGCATGCAACCACGTGCCCAAGCACGTTCATTACCCCCATACTTATCGTCAATCCATGACGATTACCAAAATAAAAACCCCCCGGCTAAGCATGCATAATACCCAACATATACCATTTTGCAAGTTTAAAAGATAGTCAAAAACTCAACCGAGAATTCCATTTTATTAAATTTTGGCTCCAACCAATCCATTTAAAAGTATAGCATTCCCATTGGAATGTAGACATTGCCCCGGAAATGGCCACTTAAACCTCAATTCCAAAATCCCGACATTTTTCCAAAATTTTGAAAAAACAACATTCTGTGAGCGACGATCGATCGCCGATTTCATCACTATCGATCGCCCCCATCCAGTAGCCAAACAGCGCCTCCCCGCGATCGATCGCCGAGACCTCGACCTCGCGATCGATCGCCCGCACTGTTCATCATCAACAAAAATCCAGTAGCTCGTCGCGATCGATCGGCGCCCCTCGACGATCGATCGCCACCTGCGATTTTCCGAAAAATTTGAGCTTCCATGGTGTTTTTCACACCCAAACTCAAAACCAACACCCCATACGCCTACAACACCTCAAATACACCATTTAAAACCAATAAAAACTCCAAAAACTCAACTTTGGATTTTAACCAAAAAATCCCAAATTCCATAACCTACTCAAAACTCAACCAAACCTTACAATACTACAACCAAATCGAAGACAAGGACGAGGGGAGGATTATTACCTGATTATCTTAGAGAAAACCGGCTCCCGAGCCAAGTTACCAGAGCTTTTTCCTCCAAGGGAAAAAGAGGGGAAATGGGGGAAGGGTTAGGTGTGGAGAGAGGGGAGAGAGGGAAGGGTTCCGTGCCAAATGACGGAATACCGGGTCTACTTGGTATATATAGTACCAAAACTTGAAAACATCAATCCTTCCACAAATACATCATGACTCATTAAAAATCATCTGTTTGCAATAATTACCCCCAATCTCTATTTCCATTACCAGCCCCAGTACAAAGTACTCCGGACCCCAAAACCCAGCAAATAGGTTATCACCACGATGAGAATACAATCTCATCCCTTGGATCCAACGACTCCAAAAACCAGATTTAAAATCCCTGGGAGTCCCAAAACCGCAATTAATTCATAATTGCCACAATTAAAATTCATTAAGGATTATTACCACACCAGGATTAAAACCAATAATTCCCGGGCATCACAAGATACCTCTTTAACCAATTGAAATCAAATCACATAATGAGCATTCTATGTGCCACTTACATCTAGCGGTGCATGTGGGTTACATGCATCGACAACTCATGAGTCTATCGGTGCATGTAATTTACATGCACCAATAGACTCAGTGATGCATGTAGTTTACATGCACCTTTGGACTTAGGTGTTGCTTTCTTATTTCAGTTTGTAATTTCACATCATGACCCTTCTATAATGTCTGAAATTCCAAATTTATATCTTTCATATTGAAATCACATAATGAGCTTTCTATATGTATCGCTTGCATCTAGCGATGCATGTGGGTTACATGCACCGACAGTACATGAGTCTATCAGTGCATGTAATTTACATACACCGATAGACTCATTGATGCATGTAATTTACATACACCGATAGACTCAGATAGATTCAGTGGTGCATGTGTCACTAAGTATCGTATTGCTATGCTCCATAAGCTTGGCCACACAAAGTCTCCAATGCACTAGTCATTCTGTTTGAATAAACTTCAAGATTTAATATACTCATTTTGTCTGTTAAAGCAATCATATTATTGAAACCCTCATTAAATCAAAAGTAAAGTTTAAAAAAATTATTGAGGAAAAAGTATTTCATATTCAAAATTATATATAAAAAGACTATGTTTTTGGTTAAAATACAGTATAAATCTATCGTTGCATGTAATTTACATGCACCAATAGACTCAGCGGTGCATGTAATTCACATGCACCGACTTACTAAAATCTATCGATGCATGTAATTTACATGCACTGATAGGTGCAATGCACTAATATACTATGTTTTTTTTTATCTAATTACTATATAACGATGATCAAAACATAAAAATTTGAATTAATTTTTCATTCTATAATTTTTACAATTGATTTTATAACAAAGTGAAAATAAGACACAATATATTATTTTAGAAAGTAAATATTTATTGTGGATGACCATATAATATATGTGATGCCCCGAAATTGATTGTATGCAATTAAGACATTTATTATGTTTATATGATGAATTATGTGGTAATTGATTTATGTGTTGGGTAATAAGATGTTAACATGAGTTAATTGTGTTGATTATTAAATATGAGGAATATGTGAATTTAGAGGAAGTTTGTTGCATTTTATTAAATGCTTATAAAATACCATGTTGGGGTATTTTATACATCATGTTAACTTTGGGGTATAATTTTCATATTAACCTTATAACCCCCATTTTCTCCACTATACCCACTTACCTTACCAATCACTTTTAAAATCCCCAACTCATTCATCAACCCTAACCCATCTCCCATTTTCGAAATCCACCAAGGAAGGAAGAAGAAATCTTCACAAAACCTTTGTTTGTGAGATTTATTGTAGGATTTGGAGTTCCTAAGAGGTATGGAACCATTCCTAAAGTTTTTATGATGCTTGGTGTTGAAATGGGTTAGTTTTTGATGTTGTATGTGGGTTGTTTTGGGGTATATGTTACTTATGGTTGGGGTATGGTTTTTGAAGTGTTTTATGTGGGTCTTTGTGAGTTATGATGATATTGATGTTGTAGGGAAGTTTGGGTTTGTAAGGAATGAAGTGGAGCTTGAACAATGCTAAAAAATGGCGATTTTTCGTGGTTCAGTACTCGGCGATCGATCGCCCGTTTTTGGCGATCGATCGCGAACCTCCAGTACGCGCCAGTAGCATTTGGCGATCGATCGCCACTTTTGGGCTATCGATCGGCGAGGCTGGCGATCGATCGCGCCAAAAGTGGCGATCGATCGCCAATGTGTGAAATTTTCACCTTCGTCCAGTATGATCTCGCGATCGATCGGGCCTGGCGGCGATCGATCACGAGATACAAAAATATGAGTTTTTGGATTTTTGGTGGGATTTTTGGATATTGGACTATAATTAGCTTCTAATATCGATTTGTATGGTTATGTAGAACCATCCCAGGTACCCACAACTTCAAGGAGATAAAGTTCTACAACTTCTCCATTTTTGGAATTAAGGTACGTAAGAAGCGTACGGGCATCAGACGGTAACACACCCCTAACTATGACTATGCATTGATTGTATAAGTATTTATGATGATGATTGTGATGAGTAAGTTTATGACGATGATGATTATGATGATGATTGTGATAAGTAAGTTTATGATGATGTGTTTATGATGATGATTGTGATGAGTAAGTTTATGATGATGATGATTATGATGATGATTGTGATAAGTAAGTTTATGATGATGATGTTTATGATGATGATTGTGATAAGTAAGTTTATGATGATGATTGTGATGAGTAAGTTTATGATGATGATGATTATGATGATGATTGTGATAAGTAAGTTTATGATGATGATGTTTATGAAGATGATATGATAAGTAAGTTTATAATAATGTTATACGGTGTTTATAAAAGGGTAAGATGCCCATATGGTAAGATGCCATACAATGTTATTATGTGGTAAGATGCCACGGGGTAAGATGCCCATATGGTAAGAGGCCATACAATGTTATTATGTGGTAAGATGCCACGGGGTAAGATGCCCATATGGTAAGAGGCCATACGATGTTATTGTGTGGTAAGATGCCACGGGGTAAGATGCCCATATGCATGAAGGTAAATCAGGGTCAACAAAAAGAAGTTAACGAATAACCAGCAAGTTACTTAACCAAGACTTCGTACATTTACTGTTATATTTTGTTATGATGCTTAAATGATGATGATGTTATAAGATGATGATGTTATAAGATGATGAAGTTATAAGATGATGATGCTATAAGATGATGATGCTATAAGATGATGATGCTACAAGATGATGATGCTACAAGATGATGATGCTTATATGATGATGATGTTATAAGATGATGATATGTATAAGATGATAATGCTTATACGATGATGATGTTGTAAGATGACGATATTTATAAGACGATGATTTTAATCATTCATGTCAAGAATTAATGATTATATGTATGGCTATGAAACAGGGACAACCAAAGAGGGTTAATGCAATTAACCAGGAAGTATAAGTTACCAATTATTTTTCATGCATTTACTTATATGCCATTGCCTTATGATGTTAAGTAACGATGTACATGCTCATGATGGGTTGTTCCCGTAGGTACACTTTTGGACCGAAGGGCTAGGGTCGGGTTGAGGCAGTGAGCTAAAAGGAACATGAAAGAAGATAGGATACAGGACTTTTGGATAGTCTCTACTCTAGGAGTAGTATAATTCTATCGCTTTAACATTCATTATTGAGAATGTAATGAGTTAAGTTTTGAAATTTCATTGTTGGCCTGAAATCTTATTAGCTCAAAGCTACAACCGGAACCCTAAGACGTTATTAATGCATGTTTAGTCCATAAATTGTGTAATAAGACCATGTTAAGGTAGGAAGACCCTACATTAGTGGTATCAGAGCAGTGGTTAGATAACCCGGGAATGAGTGAAGGGTAGCCTTAGCAATAAGTTGGCTAGGTGCTTACTTTTAAACATGTTTTATGCATATGTTGCATATGAAGTAGTACTAACATGTTTTGTTTCTCTAACGAGGTATTATATGAACCGCTTTTGGGTATTGTTGTTAACCCTTGTGTTGCAGCATAGCAGCAAATGCTGAAGTAAATGATGCGATTTCATATGCACTTCTCCGTCGCCCATGCCTCTAGTAGTCTCGACACCCGCTGGAAGAAGTTTGATAACTGATCAGATGGTTTATGACGGCCTCATTTATTTTGAGGGTAACGAGCTGAGGACAGACTTGATTGTTCTGGGAATGTCAGACTTCAAATGCATTGTGGGCATCGATGTGCTGAACAAGTATCAGGCAGTTGTGGACTGCAGACAAGGACTGTCCGATTCAGGTCTGATATGGGAGTCCAATGGACATTCCATGGGGATGGTCCCCGTTCAAGGATTCTGTTAATATCTGATGTCAAGATGGCACAGTTATTGGAACGAGACCATAAATGATATCTCATCTATGCTGTTGATGTTACTGAAAATAGGGAAGAGTTAAAGGTTGAGGATGTGCCCATAGTGGCGGTGTTTCCTGATGTATTTCCGGAAGGGATTCCCGGATTCCCACCTACGAGAGAGGTCGAGTTTGGGATTAAGTTACTACCAGGGACGTCTACCATTTCTCGTGCCCCGTATAGGATGGCACCAGCGGAGCTAGGGAGTTAAAGGTTCAGTTGCAAGAGCTCCTTGATAAGGGCTATATACTCCCTGGGGGTGCGTCGGTTTTGTTTGTTAAGAAGAAAGATGGTTCGATGCGGTTGCGCATCGATTACAGACAACTGAACAAAGCTACTGTAAAGAATAAGTATTCGCTTCCGAGGATTGATGATTTGTTTGATCAGCTGCAGAGTACGAGGCTCTACAGTAAGATCGATCTGAGATCGGGGTATCATCAGATTCGAGTTCGAGAGGATGATGTACAGAAGACAGCTTCCAGGACTAGATATGGGCACTACGGATTCTTAGTCATGCCTTTTGGGGTGACGAATGCCCTAGCTATTTTATGAGCCTGAACAGGGTGCTCCAACCATATTTGGATCAGTTCGTGACCGCTTTATTTTTAAACAAAAGATATTTCAAAGAATATTGTGAAGCGATTCTACCGCAAGTGCACGGTTGTCAAGTTTTAGTATAGTGAAAATTAAGTACGGGTTGTCGACTCCACAGGGGCTAACGTATAAGCACCAAATAAGATTAATAAGATTATATTTAGCCTACGATTATCAAAGTTTGATTAACTAGAGCCAAATTAAACTAAAGAATAAAGATTTAAACTAGAAACAATGAATAGGATGGTTCCGGAAATGCGAAGGTAAGTTACTCGAGAAAATTACCGAGCTCGTCGTTCAATTATGTTATCTCTAATGATTCAATGGAATTCTCAAATTATCAACCAATTGATTTTAAAGGTGAACGGTTTTCGATATTATTCAATACACTCTCTCGAGCTGTAAAGAAACTAACGATAAATTAGAATAAGTCACTCTCGTGCACCTATTTACTAATTCAAAGTTGCATAGATTATCAAAACCTTATAACTCTAAATCTCTCGATTCCAAGTTCTCACGTATGCGATATCATCTCTCGATCTCAATCGTAACATACATCATAAATTAATGGAGCGTGTTACAACGTTATCTCCCGATCTCGGCTGTAACCCTCAAATTCAATCAAAGCTAGCTAGACTTTGATCTACACAAGCAATTAATTTATGAACAATAACAATCAATGCGCTCAAATACCAATGAATCAATAATCAACCACAACGAAACTAAAACTCAATAATATAAACTAAATTTAATTCAAATCAATTACATAAGAGTTTTATTGTCTCTCGACCTCAAAAACATCGAATGGAATTGAAAATCAAATAAATTGAAGTTTAGAAATACGATAAACGGTGGATGAATCCGTGCGTTGCACCGTGATTTCTTCTCTTGTTCCTTCCTTGCACTCCGGAATTGATTGGCTTTGGCTCGGGCGAAGAACCGGAAGAACGGATCTCCTTGGCGGCGGCTGGGCGGCGGCTAGGGCGCTTCTTTGGTCCAGAAAAATCGTCTGATATCCTCCCTCTTCGAATGAATCGAATTCCCGCTTAAAACCCCCCACAATCACGATAAAAAAGGAAAATAAAATCTTCAGGATTTCGCGTCTCGATCGATCGAGATTTTCTACCGATCGATCGGTGCACTGTTCATGCCAGCTTTTGAAACTCACTGTCTCGCTCGATCGATCGAGATTTTCCACCGATCGATCGAGACTTTAATAAAATTTGCTCTGGAGTCACTGCCTCGCTCGATCGATCGGAAATTTGTACCGATCGATCGAGACTTGAAATTCTTTGATGCTCAACTCTCTGCCTGGCTCGATCGATCGAGAGTAAATCTCGATCGATCGAGATTCCGAAAATCTCATTTCCTCAATTTTGTTCTTTCTCGCCTCGATTTCGCCCGTTATCTTCATATAAGCTCATTTCTTCCATTTCCGATCTAATTTCCTGAAACAGATGAATAAACAACAAAAAGCATAATATCCTCCAGGAAAAAGTACAGAAAATGGGAAGAAATTACAGTTAAAAACACTCAAAATCTAAGCCTATCAACTCCCCCAAACTTAGACTTGATCGTCCTCGAGCAAGCAATAAGCTCAAAAAGAAAAGTTAAACTCGATACTAAGCATGAATCATCTTTACAACATACGTAAAATCTCAGAAATCCTACTTACACATCAATAGAAGTCATTCAACACTTAACAAGAAGCAATTTCTCCTAAGTTAAACAATACATCGCAACATTGGAACGTACGTGTGTGCTATTGTCAAACATGAGTAATGTACATATCTTTAAGATCAAAATGTGCCATATCAACTCCTAGTCAAGATTACTTTGAACTACTCTACAAATTTACTATCCAGCACTTCTCCACTAATGTAATTATTCCCTAGACTTGGATCAACAGGACTTTAGAAGCTTATAACGTTAGGCCTTTTGGTGTCGGCTTCAAAGAAAAGGTAGGATGAATTCAAAGAAGAGAGTATAATAAAATCAGTTCAACTATCTTCTCACATAATCATTGAGCTACTCTTCACATTTTCTAGCCTTGGCCACTTTGGGTCTTATTTAAATTTTCTTTTCAAGGCTTTTTCTCTACATCTTTTCTTTTTCTTTGCTCATTCTTTTGTTCATTTCATTTCTTTCACAATGAACTTCTCAACATATAACAATTTAATGCAATGAATGAGATTCATTATACTCTCCTAGGGATGGATAAAATTGTTCTTTTAGGCTCAAACCAAGGTGGGTGTAATGAGTTTGTCAAGAATGTTGAATGGGGGTCTAATCATATGCAATGCATATACCATTCTTTTTCAATAAGGCTCAAAAGGGGACACTAAGGGATAATGTATACCAGGTAGGCTTGAAAGGCACTAACGGTCCAAAGATCGCCTAAATCATCTCCAAGTCTAGTTCCTAATTATAAATTTCGCCTCAAAGTGCTTTCAACTAAACTGTAGAGTTATCTAAGATACTCAAGACTCGTCACAGTTAACACAAATTTTCAATTTAAATCAATACATACTTCACTCAATCATGACTCAATAAGTGCTCAAATTATTCCTCAGTTTTGACATATAGTTAACAAAGGATATATACAAACAAGTTAAGCATTTCCATGACTCCTATCTAGATGAGGATTAATTTCATCATGTATTACCGTTGCAATTCCAACTCATCAATTCTCAAGAATAACTCAATCACTAAAAAATTTTTTTGTTGGTAATGCTCAAGGATGAATCAATCTCAACATCATGCAGTCATGCTAGGAAAAGAAACAAGACAAGTAGCAGAATGTGCAAAAGCAAGATATATACAAATACTCAAAAACCCCCCCAAACTTAGCATGTGAATTTCCCTCAATGAACAATAAAAATAAATGCAAAGGCAAAGACACATACCATGACGACGATCGTCACTGATCGTCGTCCTCATCATGCTCCGGAGGGGGGGACTGGGTAGTGGTGCTCCTCGCCCTGATATGGCAGAAATGGTGGGTACTCAGAAGGTGGAGGTGCATGCGGATGATAAGGTGCAAAATGTGGCTCCGGCGGGAACTGGAAACCTGGAAAGCCCTGGGCCATGGCATTGTTCCATGCACTCTGATAGTGCATGAACTCCATCTGACGCTGAGCTACCTGCTCATGGTCCATCTGCAATGCTCTCTGCATGCTATGAATGTCCCGCTGCATGCTGTGAATGCTCTGCTGCTCCAGGCGAATATCTTGGAGATCCCTATGAAGAGTGTCCAAAGTAACACGTGTATGTTCTGCAGCAGAGGATGATGCTCCAGCTCGTGTAGTGTCCGAAGGTCTTCGTCGGCCTGTAGGAGGTGGTGGAGTGTCCACAATGATCGGTGTCTTCGGCGGAAGTAGCTCCTCGTCTTCCCCCCATGTCACTCCGTACCGCTGACATAAAGCAGTGATCGTGGATGGAAACGGTAGTGCGGAGGTCGGTGAGCTGCTCCCAATTTCTGCAATGTGATCAGCAATGATCTCGCCGAAGTCCACTTCCTTCCCTGAGAGGATGGCATATACCAGGACCGCTCTGTCTTTTGTCACCTCAGAAGTGTGGGTCGAAGGCATGACCCGCGAGGCGACAAATGAAAACCATGCTTGGGCCTCTGGCTTCAAATGTTTCTTTAGAACCAACTGTGGCCATGCTTTATCATTCCTTTGCCAATCCACTCCCGGCTTGCCAATAACTGTCAATACCTCATCGTAGTCAATCCTGCTACTCTTGAAAGATTGGTATGCACAGTTTTGAAGTAAAGGCATCCGGTGAATATTGTTGATTGCGGCTCGATCCACCAACACATCCTTCCCTCGAACATAAACACTTACTTGGTGCCCTGGTCTAACAGCTCGTTGTGTAAAACTCCCTTACCAGTGGCACCACAGCATCAATCGGTGTCTAAACGAATTGAAACCACCCTTTTCGCCGGACTGTCCTAATGACAGGACATTCCAATTTATTCATGCTCATTCCCCTTTCACGGCTCAGGGGTTTCTTATGGTAGGTGGGGTATAATTCAGCAATTGTGGCATTGAGAAACTTCTGTTCATCATATCCTGGCTCAGAAACAGTGGCCTCCGCTTGCTTTTGCTTTTGGGAAGCCTCCGCCTGCTTTGACCTCTTTCTGGATGACATTTTCTTGCTAAATGATTCCCAACTAACTCAATTAAATCCAACTATCACCACACAACACTATAAATCTTCCTCCTTATTGATCCCTTCCTAACCCAATTTGACTATAATTCAAGAAATTTCACCAAAAGCTACAATCTTTAAGAATTGGAAACCAATTACCGCTTAAAAATCTGATCTTGGAAAAATTTGGCACTTGGCTTGGAATTCCCTTTTTGATGTACTTCTACCCAATTTGCCTTGCAATCCTTCAAATCTGCAATGAAAAACAAATATTACTTCCCAGATTTGAAGTAACTTTAAATTTGATGGAAAAAATGATGAGATTAGATGAAGGAATTTGAAAAGGTGGCTAGGGTTCTGTTGTGGAGATGAGAAAAATTGAGTTAGAATGTGAAGGCTGCTGCGTCTCTGCCCTGTTATTTTTCAAAATTTTCTCTCGCTCGATCGATCGGAAAAAATTCTCGATCGATCGAGCGAGGCAGTAGGCACAATGTCTTTTAAAAAAAACGGGCGATCGATCGAGATTTTGTCTCGATCGATCGCCAGCAGCAGCAAACAAAAAATTTTTTAAAATTTTTCTCAACATCTTTCTCTCGGATTGCCTCGCCTACAACCAACTTGCTCTTGCTTTCACACCTACAATAGAAAATACACGAATTCATTCCCAGATAAACTCAAAACAAACAAACTAACAAAAACACATCAAAACAAGAAATCAAAAACAAAACTCGAGGAAGGAAAAACGGAAGTTCTTAATTTATAGCCCAAGCTGGACTTCACCTCCTTGTCGTCTCAATTTGATGGCTCCTTTGGATTCTTTACAGAATCACTCGGGAGCGTACCTTGTGTCCTCCCAGATATCAACGTGGCCAACTGCCCTATCTGCACTTCCAAATTTTTAATAGATGCATCCTGATTCTGCATCATCACCTCCGTTGATGAAATCAGCTTTGCCATCAGTTCCTCCATACTCGGCTTTTGTGTGAACCGTGCCTGCGGTTGAGGGTTCAACACATTTTCTTGATTCGACCACCTCAAATTAGGATGGTTCCTCCATGGTTGGTTGTAATTCGAGTATGAATTGTTGGGTGGTCTGTTACCTACAAAATTAACAGCCTCAACAGATTGGTTAAACTGGTTACTTGCCTGGCACTCGATGCTAGGATGACCGCCTCCACACAGCTCACAGAAGATCGCTTGAGCTTGCATCGCTGCTGCTCCCATGCTGTCTATCTTCCGGTTCATGGCTTCTAATTGAGCCGAAAGAGCAGTGATCTCGTCCACTTGATGGACTCCCATTGGTTTCTGTGGCGTGCTCCTCTCGGATTGCCATTGGTAGCTGTTGCACGCCATTTCCTCCAACAAGCTATATGCTTCTTCCGGCGTCTTTCTCATTATTGATCCCCCAGATGCTGCATCAATCATGGAACGGTTAGAAGAAAATAAACCGTTATAGAACGTTTGTACCTGCAGCCATATGGGTAGACCATGGTGTGGGCATCTCCTCAACAACTCCTTAAAACGATCCCACGCTTCGTATAACGTCTCGGGGTCAAACTGCCCAAAAGTTGTGATATCGTTCCGCATCTTTGCCGTCTTGGAAGGGGGAAAATACTTTGACAAAAACGCCTTTGTCATCCCCTCCCATGTTGTTATAGAACCTGCAGGTAGAGAATTCAACCATGCCTTAGCTTTGTCTCGTAATGAGAAGGGGAAAAGTCTTAACCTGATGGCGTCGTCAGAGACGCCATTATGTTTGAATGTGTCACAAATCTCCAAAAAGTTGGAGATGTGATTATTCGAATCATCCGTAGCTGCTCCCCCAAACATAACCGAGTGCTGAATCATTTGTATGATTGCCGGCTTAATCTCAAAATTGTTCGCTTGAGTCGTCGGCCTCGTAATACTGGACAACGATCCATGAAATGCCGGTTGCGCAAAGTCCATCATCGATCTAGGGTGCTGTGCTTCGTTATTATCAGCCATCGCTCGAGCTTCTCGTAATCGCCTAAGTAGGGTTCTTTCTATCTCCGGATCGAAAGGCTCGAGAATGGGCTCCTCTCTTCTGAGCATGCACTAAAGAAACGATTCCTGTACAAAATAGACAAAAGGAGACAACAATATACACAAAGTTATTAACAAAGATCAACAAAAGAAAACAAAGAAAAGAAAAACAAAAACGCAATAATAAAAAAATTGGCTAAATTACAATTAACTAATCTCATATGATATTATACAGATTAGTCTCCGGCAACGGCGCCAAAAACTTAACCGCTTTATTTTTAAACAAAAGATATTTCAAAGAATATTGTGAAGCGAATCTACCGCAAGTGCACGGTTGTCAAGTTTAGTATAGTGAAAATTAAGTACGGGTTGTCGACTCCACATGGACTAACGTATAAGTACCAAATAAGATTAATAAGATTATATTTAGCCTACGATTATCAAAGTTGGATTAACTAGAGCCAAATTAAACTAAAGAATAAAGATTTAAATTAGAAACAATGAATAGGATGGTTCCGGAAATGCAAAGGTAAGTTACTCGAGAAAATTACCGAGCTCGTCGTTCAATTATGTTATCTCTAATGATTCAATGGAATTCTCAAATTATCAACCAATTGATTTTAAAGGTGAACGGTTTTCGATATTATTCAATACACTCTCTCGAGCTGTAAAGAAACTAACGATAAATTAGAATAAGTCACTCTCGTGCACCTATTTACTAATTCAAAGTTGCATAGATTATCAAAACCTTATAACTCTAAATCTCTCGATTCCAAGTTCTCACGTATGCGATATCATCTCTCGATCTCAATCGTAACATACATCATAAATTAATGGAGCGTGTTACAACGTTATCTCCCGATCTCGGCTGTAACCCTCAAATTCAATCAAAGCTAGCTAGACTTTGATCTACACAAGCAATTAATTTATGAACAATAACAATCAATGCGCTCAAATACCAATGAATCAATAATCAACCACAACGAAACTAAAACTCAATAATATAAACTAAATTTAATTCAAATCAATTACATAAGAGTTTTATTGTCTCTCGACCTCAAAAACATCGAATGGAATTGAAAATCAAATAAATTAAAGTTTAGAAATACGATAAACGGTGGATGAATCCGTGCGTTGCACCGTGATTTCTTCTCTTGTTCCTTCCTTGCACTCCGGAATTGATTGGCTTTGGCTCGGGCGAAGAACCGGAAGAACGGATCTCCTTGGCGGCGGCTGGGCGGCGGCTAGGGCGCTTCTTTGGTCCAGAAAAATCGTCTGATATCCTCCCTCTTCGAATGAATCAAATTCCCGCTTAAAACCCCCCACAATCACGATAAAAAAGGAAAATAAAATCTTCAGGATTTCGCGTCTCGATCGATCGAGATTTTCTACCGATCGATCAGTGCACTGTTCATGCCAGCTTTTGAAACTCACTGTCTCGCTCGATCGATCGAGATTTTCCACCGATCGATCGAGACTTTAATAAAATTTGCTCTGGAGTCATTGCCTCGCTCGATCGATCGGAAATTTGTACCGATCGATCGAGACTTGAAATTCTTTGATGCTCAACTCTCTGCCTGGCTCGATCGATCGAGAGTAAATCTCGATCGATCGAGATTCCGAAAATCTCATTTCCTCAATTTTTGTTCTTTCTCGCCTCGATTTCGCCCGTTATCTTCATATAAGCTCATTTCTTCCATTTCCGATCTAATTTCCTGAAATAGATGAATAAACACCAAAAAGCATAATATCCTCCAGGAAAAAGTACAGAAAATGGGAAGAAATTACAGTTAAAAACACTCAAAATCTAAGCCTATCAGTTCGTCATAGTTTTCATTGACGATATGCTTATTTACTCTCGAACTGAAGAGGAACACGTGAAGCACTTGAGAACAGTACTCCAGATCCTTAGGGATTGCCAGACCCCTGACACAGCTGACTCAGAACGGAGTGCCGTTCTATTGGTCCGAAACTTGTGAGGAAAGCTTCCAAGAATTGAAGCGTCGTTTGACTACGACACCTCTAGTGGTGATTCCTTCTGAGAATAAGAGGTTTAACTTGTACACGAATGCATCACTGCATGGTTTGGACTGTGTGTTGATGCAAGATAAGCATGTGGTGGCTTATGCATCAAGGCGGTTGAACCACATGATGCTAGGTACCTAGTCCATGATTTGGAGCTGGCAGCCATTATATTTGCCTTGAAGATTTGGAGGCATTACTTGCATGGTACGTTGTTTGCCATCTACACGGACCATAAGAGCCTGAAGTTTTGTTCACACAGGCTGAGTTGAATAGGCGACAAAGAAGATGGATGTACTTACTGAAGGATTTTGATTGTAAAATTGAGTACCATCCAGGTAAAGCAAATTTGATAGCAGACGCCTTAAGTCGGAAGTGAAAAGTACTGCTGAGAACGCTATGTGTTTATCAGCGATGATGACTTCTTATTGCCATATGGGCTATGATTTTGATGTGGACGCGTCGCCGGTGCGAGTGTCAACCTTGTTGGCTGAGCCAGACATATTCAAGATTATCAGGAAGGCCCAGAGGTCGGATGAGGAAGTTCAGAGATGGTCATCGATAGTACTTCAAGGACAGCCATCAAAGTTCAGAGTGGCTGGAGATGGTTCATTGAGACTGGGCAACCGTTGGGTAGTCCCAGATGCGCCGGAGTTGCGTGGAGGAGTATTGGAGCGAGCTCACGGTAGCCGGTTCAGTATTCACCCAGGAGGAAGAAAAAGGTATAAGGACCTAAGTGGTCAATTCTGGTGGAGACGTATGAAGCGTGGTGTTATAGTCTTATCAAAAGATGTTTGATCTGCCAGCAGGTAAAGGCAGAAAGACAGAGGCCTGGTGGCGAGCTGAAGAGCTCGGAAGTACCCCAATGGAAGTGGGAGCATATATCTATGGACTTCGTAACCCACTTGCCAAGAGCGGCCTCTGGATTTGATACGATCTGGGTGATCGTGGTTAGGCTGACGAAAGTAGCTCACTTCATCCTTTGTCATGTGTCTTTCACATACCTAAAGATGGCCCGATTATATGTGCGGGATGTGGTGAGGTAGCATGGGGTTCCAGTCTCGATTGTGTCTGACAGAGACCCAAGGTTTACTTCACATTTCTGGGAGGGTCTCCAGACAACTTTGGGCACAGAGGTGAGACTGAGTACATCGTATCACCCGCAGACAGACGGTCAGACAGAGCATACTATACAGACGCTCGAGGATATGTTGAGGACATGTGTATTGGAGTTTGATACTCCGTGACAAGATTCTATACCACTGGTAGAGTTCTCCTTTAATAACAGCTATCAGGCAAGCATTCAAATGGCCCTTTTGAAGCTCTTTATGGACGACGATGTAAGTCACCGCTGTATTGGGAGGACCTGACTAGTAAGGCGGTCGGAGGACCGGATGTGATTAAGGATATGGAAGACAAGACTAAGATGATACGTCAAAAGATGAAAGCGGCTCAGGATAGGCAAGCAGCCTATGCCAATAAGTGACGGCGACCGCTAGAATTCCAAGTAGAAGACAAGGTCTTCTTGAAAATCTCACCCTTCAGGGGTGTAGTTCGTTTTGGTATGTGGGGGGAAGTTATTCCCGAGGAATATGAGCCAGATCCATCTCATGTTTTACAGCCTACTGAAGTGCAGTTGGACTCAGATGTATCCTACGTAGAACGACCGGTCAGGATTCTGGATCGTGAGGATCGCAGATTACGAAGTAAAGTTATACCGATGATTAAAGTTCAGTGGGATCGTCGGGGTGTCGAGGAGGCTATGTGGGAGACGGAACGGCATATGGTGCAGCATTACCCGGAACTATTTTCTGGTATGATTTATGTTTAGTTCTTTATGGGTAAGTGCATGCGATTTCGAGGACGAAATCTTATAAGTAGGGGAGTAATGTGATGCCCCGAAATTGATTGTATGCAATTAAGGCATTTATTATGTTTATATGATGAATTATGTGGTAATTGATTTATGTGTTGGGTAATAGGATGTTAACATGAGTTAATTGTGTTGATTATTAAATATGAGGAAGATGTGAATTTAGAGGAAGTTTGTTGCATTTTATTAAATGCTTATAAAATACCATGTTGGGGTATTTTATACATCATGTTAACTTTGGGGTATAATTTTCATATTAACCTTATAACCCCCCTTTTCTCCACTATACCCACTTACCTTACCAATCACTTTTCAAATCCCCAACTCATTCCTCAACCCTAACCCATCTCCCATTTTCGAAATCCACCAAGGAAGGAAGAAGAAATCTTCACAAAACCTTTGTTTGTGAGATTTATTGTAGGATTTGGAGTTCCTAAGAGGTATGGAACCATTCCTAAAGTTTTTATGATGTTTGGTGTTGAAATGGGTTAGTTTTTGATGTTGTATGTGGGTTGTTTTGGGGTATGTGTTACTTATGGTTGGGGTATGGTTTTTGAAGTGTTTTATGTGGGTCTTTGTGAGTTATGATGATATTGATGTTGTAGGGAAGTTTGGGTTTGTAAGGAATGAAGTGGAGCTTGAAAAATGCTCAAAAATGACGATTTTTCGTGGTTCAGTACTCGACGATCGATCGCCCATTTTTGGCGATCGATCGCGAACCTCCAGTACGCGCCAGTAGAATTTGGCGATCGATCGGCGAGGCTGGCGATCGATCGCGCCAAAAGTGGCGATCGATCGCCAAGGTGTGAAATTTTCACCTTCGTCCAGTATGATCTCGCGATCGATCGGGCCTGGGCGGCGATCGATCGCGAGATACAAAAATATGAGTTTTTGGATTTTTGGTGGGATTTTTGGATATTGGACTATAATTAGCTTCTAATATCGATTTGTATGGTTATGTAGAACCATCCCAGGTACCCACAACTTCAAGGAGATAAAGTTCTACAACTTCTCCATTTTTGGAATTAAGGTACGTAAGAAGCGTACGGGCATCGGACGGTAACACACCCCTAACTATGACTATGCATTGATTGTATAAGTATTTATGATGATGATTGTGATGAGTAAGTTTATGATGATGATGATTATGATGATGATTGTGATAAGTAAGTTAATGATGATGATGTTTATGATGATGATTGTGATGAGTAAGTTTATGATGATGATGATTATGATGATGATTGTGATAAGTAAGTTTATGATGATGATGTTTATGATGATGATTGTGATAAGTAAGTTTATGATGATGATTGTGATGAGTAAGTTTATGATGATGATGATTATGATGATGATTGTGATAAGTAAGTTTATGATGATGATGTTTATGAAGATGATATGATAAGTAAGTTTATAATAATGTTATACGGTGTTTATAAAAGGGTAAGATGCCATACAATGTTATTATGTGGTAAGATGCCACGGGGTAAGATGCCCATATGGTAAGAGGCCATACAATGTTATTATGTGGTAAGATGCCACGGGGTAAGATGCCCATATGGTAAGAGGCCATACGATGTTATTGTGTGGTAAGATGCCACGGGGTAAGATGCCCATATGCATGAAGGTAAATCAGGGTCAACAAAAAGAAGTTAACGAATAACCAGCAAGTTACTTAACCAAGACTTCGTACATTTACTGTTATATTTTGTTATGATGCTTAAATGATGATGATGTTATAAGATGATGATGTTATAAGATGATGAAGTTATAAGATGATGATGCTATAAGATGATGATGCTATAAGATGATGATGCTACAAGATGATGATGCTTATATGATGATGATGTTATAAGATGATGATATGTATAAGATGATAATGCTTATACGATGATGATGTTGTAAGATGACGATATTTATAAGACGATGATTTTAATCATTCATGTCAAGAATGAATGATTATATACATGGCTATGAAACAGAGACAACCAAAGAGGGTTAATACAATTAACCAGGAAGTATAAGTTACCAATTATTTTTCATGCATTTACTTATATGCCATTGCCTTATGATGTTAAGTAACGATGTACATGCTCATGATGGGTTGTTCCTGTAGGTACACTTTTGGACCGAAGGGCTAGGGTCGGGTTGAGGCAGTGAGCTAAAAGGAGCATGAAAGAAGATAGGATACATGACTTTTGGATAGTCTCTACTCTAGGAGTAGTATAATTCTATCGCTTTAACATTCATTATTGAGAATGTAATGAGTTAAGTTTTGAAATTTCATTGTTGGCCTGAAATCTTATTAGCTCAAAGCTGCATGTTTAGTCCATAAATTGTGTAATAAGACCATGTTAAGGTAGGAAGACCCTACAATATATGATAAATTATTAAACAATCTCATAACAAAAGTATATTATATTAAAAATGACAATCTATTACACATAGTCATAATTTTTAAGTGTTATCTGTGATGGTCTTTAAGAATTAACGTATGAGACTTAATTATTATGTAATATGAGAACCAATGCAAATGTTGAGTCTATTGGTGCATGTAACTTACATGCACCAATAGACTAGTGGTGCATGTAAATTACATGTACCGATAAGCGGTGCATGTAAATACGTTTCTTGCTTGTTTAAGATTATTAGTTCTTCAACTTTGATTTGGGAAGATAAGATGGTGATACCTCACTGATATATTGTCAGAAATTTGATATATGCATCTTTTATTTTATTATAGATCCTTGCAGTAATGTGCACCAAAATTGAATATGAAAAAGTTTATTTACCTAAATAGACCTTTTAACACATAATGTGCACCAAAATTGAATATAAAAATTCAATGTTAATTAAAACCCAAAAATACTATAAAAACATCAAACAAAATTGAAACAAATCGTCAGTTTTCTGTGGTTGGAGAATAATGACATTTGGCAATACGAAAGCGGTCGTCGTTGCCTCCACCACAACACCGCCAAACGCTCCATACTCCTCGCCTGACCACCATTGCTGATTCCCAGAACACGCGACCATCATCAACTCTCACGACGAGGAATAGATAATTCAATTGTTATAAATTGATTTTTAGAACAATGGTATTTTATGAATAACAAAGGACTAATTAGATTAGAGTTTCATAAAAAAATGGACTTAGTTGAAAGATGATTTTCAAAAGATGGATTTAGTTGAAAATAAGATTTTTTGATAGATTTAGTTGAAAGAAGTTTTAAAAAGCGGTACCTATATGTAATTTTCTCAAATCAAAAATCATAACATTATGGTGTTTCAATTTTTTTATAATAAAAAGCCTATTTATATCATTTGTACTATTATATTAAATAAATAGTCTAGATCAAAAGGTAAAACATGAAGTTTTGTTTTTTTTAACGTGTGTACAAAAGAATGTTTTATAGTATATATTAAAAAGTTCACATGTAAGATTCACATAATCAGTTTGTTCAAATGCATATTTATAAATGTTTAAAATCTTATATAAAATTTCATATAATTCTACGAAAAAGTATACAAGAGCCTATAAAACTTCTTTTACAGCGATTCTATAAAATTCAATGTAAATCTATTAACTCCATAAAAAAGTCTATCATTTTAATAAGTCATTAAATTCTAGAAGGAATACACCCGCCAAAATCTTTGACACATTCAGTTATATTTACAGGAACTTTATACAACTCGAGACATTAAAATATTTGTATATAAAATGCATGTAAATACAATTGAATAAACATAAGGTTTTTTTCCTCGTTCCTAAAACACATGGGTGTAAACTATTTTTAATTTAATACAAGTTATTTTAAAAAGAGTGTGTTAATTGTAACAAATTGTATGTTTATTATTCTGTCATCCTCTAATAATGGTCAGATAAACTAATTATTTTATTCATCCAAAATAGTAATATACTAAAAACCAAACTCAAAAATAATATTAAAATGATTTTATCAACATAATTGCAATTTATACAAAAAAATTAATATATTCAAGATGAAATTTTATATTAGAATGTGTATATACTCATCATGTCTGGACATGTACTAGCAATAATAGTAATAACTAAATAATAAATCAAAATAGTCGAACCAACTACGTCCTATCACCGTTGGTCCGTTTGATATCGTCCTTAAAACGGTGTTATTGAATGCATCTACACCATATATATCATGAGTGTACACAAAAAACACACAAAAGATATGGTGTAGATATCCTTAAGGGTACCATATAACAACACAAGCGTCACCACTTTAGCTCTATATTCCATGATTCCATCTTGGCTTATGAAAAAAAAAATCCATGATTCCATCCCTGTGACTTTATAGGTACGTAGACTCAGTCGCCATGACAGGAATCCATTAGCGGTGTGATTTCTTCAAGGATGGTTGCCTCTCTCTGTTTCCAATGATTTTTATCACTAGAAAAAGATTAGCAGCCCTTAATTTTCATCAAGAAAAGCCAAAGAAGCCGTTGATCTATTATTTCGAAGCTATCTAAAAACCTCACGCAATGTGTGGATTTAATTTCGGGGTAAAGTTTGGTTACCCAGAAAACTATAGGACATGCTAAATAATCAAGGTACATCCATGTTTAGTTCAAATTAGTCCTTGTTTAGTTCAAATAGACCATTTTTATGAAACTCTTGGGCCCTTAAAAATACACTGTACACCCATAATTCTAAGTTATGATCTACGAAATTGTTGGTTTGGTGCTGCCCTCATTGTAGTATCCCAAAGGAGCATCGAATGACCAAAAAATTGGAAAATAGCGAGTGGTGGAGAAAATGCAAGCAACGTTGTCCCTATTGAGCTTAGGGCACCACCTTGTTGGATTCAGAAGATCTTACTCTCATCCTCACTTTTTGTGTCCTAATTGTCTTTTTCTATATATATATACCACCCATGTTTGAGCTGAGCCCCGATATGGAGTCAGTACGGTCTCAACCCTAACCACATGGGTATAACGCGACTCGTCTTCGTTGTTTGTGGCCCAATACGGATGGCCCAGGGATCTGACCCGACATGGTGATAGCCCAATGTCCCTTGAATCCTCGGAATAGATCCTCAGCATGCTAATGTGTCCTCAGCTAAGTTCGGCTCAGCCCAGTACGCTAGTACATCTTCAGCTAAGTTCAGCTCAGCCCAGTACGCTTGTACATCCTTAGCTAATCTCAGTAGGCTAGTACGTTCTCAGCTCGGCATGTCGTAGTATCCTAGGCATCACCCCATCACGGCCTGGATGAGGAGTCATCTTAGACCCACATTATCAGCCCAACTGTAGCAAGGTTTAGTTTTGCGTACTAATCAGGATCACACCCGAGCTGAGCTGTCTGCGAGTCGGTTTAGGACTCGTCTTAACATTAAACAGTTTCCCTAGCTTGGACCCCCCCCCACCCTCGGGCATTGAGTAATAACCTCGTAAGCCCTAGTATGGTCCCTCCCATCCAAATCGACCATAGCGGGAGTCTAATTCCTGACAGAGGAGTACCGCACTCCAAAATAGCCAATCAGAGAGGGACTCGATGTAATCAGTACGCGAATAATATTTTTCGGTACGATCAAAATCTTAAAAGCTGCACATCGTACAAGGAATGCAGTATTTGTCGGTGGTCCCCATATCCGTGATCCTGACCCTCAGTTGTCGGTGTACAATAGTCCCCCGAGCCCCGTATGTCGTTACAAATTTGTCTCTCAACATCTATCTATCTATATATATATATATATATATATATATCGGGTTAGTATTTCAGATGAGGCATGAAACATATACTTGCCATTTTCCCTACGTTTTTGTTCCATTTTTCCTGTATTGACTTGATCGGAGGGGCTCCGCTGGAGAATCTTCTCTGTCCCCTTCTAACCCATTTTTTTCAGGACAACTCATCCTATTGTGGGGCAAGAGTTATTGTTCACTCTGGAATTACACCCTACCAAAATTTCAGGTAACAATTGGCGCTGTATGTATGAACAAGGGCTAAAAATGGTAAACACAAGAAGAACAAACCAAGAGCCGAACCATGCTCACTGGGCACCATCAGTTAATGAAATAGATCCACCACCCATGGCTGGCGTGAAAGTGGAAGCTCTAACCTTTGAGCAGCTTACACGTCTCATCGCGGCAACGATAGATCAAGCTATAAAGCGGGCAGTGGCACCATCAGAAAGTAGCCCATAGGAGATCATTCGAGAAATGGAAGACATGGGCATGTGGCCACTTCTCATCCTCCGGTCACTGAAGGTCCAGATCTTGAAGTACAGATGGAAGATTTGAGGGATGAATTTCAAGAAATTAAGAAGGGAATGAGGGGGTGGGGGTGGGGGGTCACCTCTCAAATAAGGGAACCCCATTCTCCCTAGAGATAGTAGCTGAAGAGCTCCAAAACAACTTCCGACCTCCAAATGTCGGGGAATACGATGGGAGTACCCACCCAAAGAAACATCTGGGTAGATTTGAAAATGCTGCCATGTTGCACAGTTACTTGGACCACATAAAGTATAAGGTCTTCCTCACCACATTGGTGAAGTCGGCCCAACAATGTATAATCAGCTTGAGCCCAACTCTATAACATCATTTGGAGAGTTGAGCTCTGCCTTCCTCCATCAGTGCACCAGCAGTCAGTGGTACACGAAGACTTCACTAAGTCTATTCGAGATGAGACAAACAGAGGGCGAGTCCCTTCAGGAGTATATCAGATGTTTCACGTCGCGACCTTGGAAGTGCCTGCGTGCCCGACAGAAATTTTGCTTAGTGCCTTCACCTAGGACCTGACGGGAGGAGAATTTTTCCGGTACCTGATCAAAAAGCCCCCCATCACCTATGAGGACTTACTGACCCGAGCTGAAAAGTATATCAATGTAGAGGAGGCTCAAAAGATGAAGACGAGTGAAGACGGAAAGACTGGTGATAAACAATACAAGCATGGAGAGAAGAGACCTACTGATGGGGTAGGGCTTGGTCGTTTCTTGCACTATACACCTCTGAAAGTCTCCAAGGATGAGGCAATCCAAATTTATGAGGAGAAGCAAATCCTTGAAAAACCACCTCAACCCGATAAAGAACAAAGCAAGGGGTCTTCCGAAAAGTATTGTGTTTTTCATCAAGGGCATGTGCATGACACACATGATTGCAATAATCTGGACAAACACCTCGAACATGACATACAGAATAGTCCCCAATTCAAGCAGATGGTGGCCCGTCCAAACACGCACTCCGGAAGCCCTTCCCCGCGGGAGAGGCGGGCGCGCCCAAAGGACGAGGCCGAGGTGGACGCGATAACTTTCGAGCCCCATTCCAATGGTGCGGGCGAGGTTGTGAACCACCAAGGAGGTCGGGTCAGCAGGAGACGACCCGAGGTAACTCCCCACCCCGCCATTACTAAATAACCCAGGTGAATCAGGTCCTTGCACAATTTTTTTGCTAAGGTCAACCCTGGCATCATTAAGTGCAGGTCATCCATGTCACTAAAAAGCCCAGGTGAATGAGGTTGCGACACAAATATACTAAGATCAGCCCTGACATTATGAAGTGCAGGTCAGCCCAGGTGAATGAAACCCTGACACAAATTTATTGCTAAGGTCAACCCCGACATCATTACGTGCAGGTCAGCCCTGTCACTAAACAACCCAGGTGAATGAGGCCCTGGCACAAATTTATTGCTAAGATCAGCCCTGACATCATTAAGTGCAGGTCAGCCTGGCATAAATTTATTGCTAAGGTAAGCCCTTGTTAGGATCGGGGTAGTGTTTAGAAGGGGGGTTGAATAAACACTAGATTCAATTTCGATTTTGCTCGGGTTAACTGCAGACTGTTAAGTACTGCAGTAGCTTCTCAATATATAGCAAGTCAGCAAACACTGAATATAGTGCGGAAGACGTTTGCTGGACTTGTGGGGGATAAAAACTGAATGGTAAATAAGCAGTAAGTAAATGACACAAGTATTGTTTCTGGAAGTTCGAAGCACAACGCTTCTACGTCTCCCCTTCTTCCTTTGCAGGAAGGTTACACTAGAAGACTTGGTTTACACTTTACAGTATACAACCTTCTTAGGCACTCACACAGCTTGGCCTAAACTCCTAGCAATCACAACTTCTTAATTTGATTACAATGGTTTCTATGACACTCTTAAAAATAAATTGTTTAGCTTCGAGTGTTCTTGAGCAGCAGACTTCAGTTGAGGATAATCTGTCACGAGTACAGTAGTACTGCTTGTCTGCTCTTGCTGAACCTTTAGAGAATATCAGTGAGATGATTTTCTTTTTGCGTTGAGGTGTTTCTCTTTGTTTGATTAGATCGTTCAGCTAACCTCTTCATTCTTTACTTTGGCGTATTTATAGACTCCTTGATCTTTAACGGCAACTTGTCTATATTTGGAAGAGATCCACTTTTTGTTACCATTCCATATTCTGATTGTCTTCTTTCCTATTTTGTTTAGCAACGGCTCTTTTATTATGACGCTAATGGTGGCGAAGATATAGCAGGGTGCGCCACTCTGTTGTACCTTTGTCAGAATAGGTTGTACTTGTTTTGTCTTGTTGCTTTGAGCTCTTGCTGGATGGTTAGTCATATGCTGGCTTTCTTCGTTCAACTGGTAGTTCATCTCTCTGTATCCAGTAGATGTCTTTGTTCAATATGACTATCCAGTAGATGCTTGTCCAGTAGGTGTTTGTCCGGTAGGTGTCCATCCGGTTGGTGTCCATCCAGTAGGTGTTTGTCCGGTAGGTGTCCATCCGGTTGGTGTCCATCCAGTAGGTGTCCATCCAGTAGGTGTTTGTCACCCGGTAAGTCTTTGTTACCCGGTAGGTCTTTGTCTAGTTGATGTTTGTCACCCGGTAAGTCCTTGTTACCCGGTAGGTCTTTGTCCAGTTGATGTTTGTCACCACCAAAACTTGGAAATGTTTTCCCAACAGCCCTGGCATCCGTAAGTGCAGGTCAGGCCTGTAACTAAAAATCCCAGGTGAATGAGGCACTATCACAAATTTATTGCTAAGGTAAGCCCTGGCATCTGTAAGTGCAGGTCAGCCATGTCACTAAAAAACCCACGTGAATGAGGCACTGGCACAACCTTAATGTGCAGGCCATCTCTGTTTAATAATTCTATAAATTCGGATTATCATAACCAACACAGGCCAGCCCTATCTAAGAATTCTGCAACGCATGAGCATATCGAGATCATCGCGGGCCAACCTAGTTCGATATGTAATTCTCGGAATTATTAATTTCTTAGGACAAGCCTACTCAGAGAACATGTGAGTCATGCTTAATATTTAATTAGACGATTTCGTTATCGAAGGGCAACCCCACCAAATTGACAGTTCAATCATATTTAAGTTCTAAGAATTAATAAGTGGGTTTCATAGAAAGAGAGAGTTGTAGTTAGACAATATAGGTCAGAAAAAGAGATTTCATTAAATAAAAAGGAAATACAACCCTGCTCATTATTCAAGCCTTGCAATGTTTGACTCAGCAACCTAAACCTATACAAGCACGGGTCAACCAGAGGGGGGGTAAACAAAAAGGGGTACAATCTCGCACATCATTTGTCTATAAAGTCGGGTGATATAGTGGCAATGACAACATTAAGATCCAGAAAGTCATCCGGATCCTGGTCCTCGGGATGAAAGCCTCTAGCTTTGAACTGCTCCTTGCAGCCCTCAAACCTCAAGTCGAGGAACCGGAATGCTTTGGCTGCAAGAAGCCCTTTAAACTCCCCCGACTTCAGAAAAGCCTCTTTCATCCCAATCTCCACATCTACGTACCCCTTCAGCTCGGATCTGGCATCCTCCAGTTCAGTGGCTGTGCGAGCCAGAACCACATCTGTCTCAGACAGAACATGTCGGAGGTAACCCTCATGTGGGAGAAATTTATAGAATGTACCCCGACAAAAAAGATGACCCAACAAACTTTTGAGAAATTTATAGAATGTACCCCAAACGTTCAGCTTGGAACCTAACTTCCCGGGCTCTTTCCCCGACGTCAGTCAAAGATTGGCCATAGTTTAGCTCCCTGACGGATGCTCTCACGCAGTATTACCAAGCAGTGCAAGGAAAACATAAGAGGGAGAAACAAAAACCCTAGAACACAAGGCTACACTTACTGATAAGGCTCGGGTTAACCCATCTTGGTCTGTGGCTGGTCAAACACTCTAGGATCTCTGCTGGTAACCCTGAAGTAGGACTGTTTATTAAGCTGGTGGATTTGGTGTACTCCACGAGAAGATCAAGTGAGCCCGGTCCGGCAGAACCAGCGGACTGAGGACTCTGGAGGGAATCATTCGACGCTTCTCCCACATGAGGCTTATGGGAAGTGTCACAAAAAGAAACAAAGTGGCTTAGACAAATCTTTTTTGTCGATAACCTCAGACCAATGAATCAAATACCTCCTCCTGGGCAGAGTCCTTGGTAGCTTTCCCAACCTTTTTTTACCGGGCCTAGAGAGCGCCACTTGCGCTCCCTTCTAGCTAAACAGAAATTTGGGCTGGCATGGGGACCTCATGTGGTGTCGGGATTCGAGTCTGAGCAGGGGACCCTAAAACAGTACTTTCCTTCCCTTTTTTTTTTTTTGGGAAACCATGGTAGAGAGCATTTGGTTGAATGACATGGTGTCTGCAAGAAAGAAACATAATTAGTGAAATAAGATGCATGGATAAAGAGGTAGAGGACGGGGCAAGGAAATATCCGGGATGAGGACGTACCATGGGGAAACTGGATAAGAGCTCCGCCTGTGACGCCTAAGTACGTCCTCTCGGATTAGTGCAGTCATATCAAAGCGCCGATCGCCAAAACCTAACTTGTATTATAATTGTATGCCTATCCAGAAGAGATAAATGCTCCAAACAGGAATAAAAAACCCATGCATATTCGAACCTCGAATCAAACTCGAGCTCGAATATAACAATTTGGATCCGAATTCGAATCTTATAATTTTCTTCATATTACACTCGATTCGGTTCGTTTACACTTCTACTCTCCATTCTCCGCTTCTTTTGGATCCGAAGGCATAAGTTAGTCTTCAGATTTCTGTAAACTGCTTCCTCCAATCCCTCACTATAAAAGGCTCTAGTTTCATGATACTATTGATAAATATATGGGACATCAAGAAGCTCTTGAACCAGCACCTCCTTGTTTTTACATTAAGTTTACCTCCAGAAATTGATCCATCAACGTTCGTACTGCTTCTACATACCTTTTTAGTTTTTCTTCTTTGACTTTATATACACCAATCAGCTACTGGACCATGAGCCTGGAGCCCATGAATATTAACAACTTCCTGGCCCCAGCATCCCGAGCAATACAAAGTCCCGAGCTGAGAGCCTCGAGCTCAGCTTCATTGTTTGAAGAAGGAAAACCGAACTGCATGGCTACTTTAACCTCTTATCCTTCAGAGCTACTAAGGACAATGTCTACACCACTTCCCTGTTTGATTGAGGACCCGCCAACATAAAGATTACATCCTTTCTCTTCAGGGACACATCATACTTCCACCAAGAAGTCGGATAATGCTTGTGATTTATGGTAGTTCGAGGCTAATATGCAATATCAAACTCACTCAGTTTAGTGGCCCACTTCACCATCCTCCCTGAAATATAATGTTTAAATAATAACTTTCCAAGCGGAGTGTTGTATGAGACAAGAAGTATGGACGAAGCCTCCTCGCTGTAGTGATGAGGGCCAAAGCCAATTTCTTGATTTTAGGGTATCTCTGTTCGGCTTCTTGAAGTGCTCGGCTCACATAGTAAGCAAGTAATTGCTGAACTATTTTTTTCCTTGACTATGATTGATCTGCCAGCTTCTTGAGCAACAGATAGATAGACGAGTTGCGTCTCATTTGACTGGGGTTATTCATCAGTGGGAGCTCGGCCAGATATTTCTTGAAATCCTCGAATGCCTGTTGACACTGCTCGTTCCACTCTAACTGAGCTTCTTGCCTTAGCGCTTTGAAGAATGGCAAGCTTCTATCAGCCGATCGTGAAATAAATCGACTTAAGGCAATGATTCTCCCGGCCAATCTATGTACTTCGTTTAAAGTACGAGGATGGCTCATCTTGTGGATTGCTTTGATTTTTTGGGGTTGGCTTCAACACCCCGCTCAGTGACCATGTAACCTAATAACTTTCCACTGTGTATCCCGAACGTGCATTTTGCAGGATTTAACTTCATACCAAACATGTGCAATGTGCCGAACACTTCATCCATATCCCTGATTAGATCCGATGCATTTTACTTCTGATGAGGATTTCGTCCACATGTACTTCAACATTGCACCCTAGCTGGTCCTTGAAGATTTTGTCCATCACTCTTTGATATATGTCTCCAGCATTTTTTAGCCCGAAGGGCATGACCACATAGCAAAAGGTTCCTCCCACAATGACAAAACTGACCTTCGACTGATCTTCCCATGCCAAAGGGATCTGATGGTATCCGTGATAAGCGTACATGAGTCATAGCAGTTCATGGCCGGTTGTGGAGTCCATTAGCTGATCAATCCTCAACAATGGATAACAATCAGGGTAAGCCTTGTTCACATCACGGAAATCCACACACATCAACCATTTATTTTCCCACCTCAGCACTGAACTACATGTGAAAGCTAGGTAGGGAAACTGATTTCCCGAATGTGTGTGGCTTTCAACAACTCCCCAACTTGCTGAGAAATGATTGCATCCTTCTTGGGCCCAAAGTGTCTCCTTTTCTGTTTGATTTCAAGAGCCTCAGGATCCACATTGAGATGTTATTCGGCCAACTCATGATTTATCCTTATCAGATCAGCACTGCTCCATGCGAAAACATCAATGTTTATGTTCAAGCACTCACTTACTTTCTTCCTCAGCCCAGGCTCTAACTGGGAACCCACCTTATTAATTTTAGTAGGGTGACCCATCACGATCGTGAAGAATTCCTCACCCGGGGCCATCCGTTCCTCCGACCCTCCAATTCCTTCCTCTCTCTTTTGTCCTCCCACTTCTTGATCGGTCTTTCGCGCGCTTCTCCTGGTTTTAGCTCATATTTATAACATTTCCTTGAGGAACTTTGATTTTCCTTAGATTGCCTGACTTCCCTGCCCACAGGGAACTTCATCCTCAAATGATAAGTGGATGCCACTGATTGAAACGCCGCAAGGGCTGGACGACCCATGATTATGTTAAACGAGGAATGTGCATCCACCACTAGGAAGTTAACCATATTCATCTTCATCCTCGGTTCTTCACCCAAGGTGTCTGGTAAGGAGATCTAACCTACAAGGTTCACCACTTCTCATGCAAATCCATGGAGCGAAGTGATCACTCTCTGCACCAGTATGCTTCCTGGGTCCATAGGGTACTTAGAAAGATCAAATCAGCCAAGCTTCCCATGTCAATCAAGACCATCTGCACATTACTTAGTGGCAGAGGTGACCAAATCATCATCGTGAAGAAAGTTCATATCTTCTAAGTCTTCGGGCCCAAATATGATAGATGGTCCAGTCTGCATGCTCTGGCATGCAATTGACATTAGTTGTGCTTTCCGAGCATAACCTTTTATTGCTCGATTGGAGTCTCCTCTTGATAACCCTCCCGAGTTCATGTGGTCGGTTCCTCTATTGGGAGCATTATTGGGGGCCAGGTCTTCCACAGGCCGAGGATTCTCTTCTTGGTTTTGGTACTTCTCTTCCTGGATTGGCATTGTTTGGAGGAGGAATATTCTGATGAGCTTGTTCGGAATTCCATGCACTGGTTGTTTGCGGGATGTCATCTAAAAGGTCATCCTCGACCTCTTTTAGGGCCTCTATGGTTCATAGCTACCTATATGGGAGGTCTCATCGGAAGATATTGATCGAGATTTCTCTTTCCATGCTCTAGATGTTTATCTTTTTGGTGTATTTCAGCTCTAGGATTTACGTCGTTCTTGTGCTTCAATTTATGGGCTTCTTCCAGGTTGATATATTTAGAAGCCCTATCCAGCAATTAATCATAACCACATGAGGCTTTTTTGGCCAGTGATCTGAACATACCCCCTTTCTTGCAGCCTTTGAGTAAAGGTTCTGCTGAGTATCTGTGATACCCGGGGATTAATGGTGTTAATCCCGGTGTGGTAATAATCCTTAATGGATTTTAATTGTGGCAATTTGTGTATTAATTGCGGTTTTGGGACTCCCGGGGATTTTAAATCCTGTTTTTGGAGTCGTCGGATCCAAGGGATGAGATTGTATCCTCATCGTGGTGATAACCTTGGAATTTGGTTCTTGGTGGAACCTGGGGTCCGGATTACTTTGTACTGGGGCTGGTACTGGGAATTGAGGTTAGAGAGATGATTTTTTTTTAAAACAGATGATTTTTAATGAATCATGATGTATTTGTGGAGGAGTCGGTATTTTGGAGCTTTGGAGCTATATATACCAATTAGACTCAGTATTCCGTCATTATACGGAATCACTTCCCTCTCTCATCTCCCTCACGCCTCTCTCACCCCAAACCCTTCCCTCTTCTCCTCTAGGAAGCAAAATCGTTGGGGGCTCGTCTTGGGAGCCCGATTTCTTGAAGAAAAGCTGGTAATCTTCTTCTCCTCACCTTTAGCTTCGATTTGATTATAGTTTTGTGCTAAATGGTTGAGTTTTGGGTTTGATTTGAGATTTGGGGATTTTGGTTAAAAATCTAAAATGTTGATTTTAGTGTTTTTATTGAGTTTAAATGGTGTATTGGAGGTGTTGAGGAAGTTAGGGGTGTTGGTTTTGAGTTTGGGTGTGAAAAACACCATGGAAGCTCGAATTTTTCGGAAACCCGCAGGTCGCGATCGATCGCGGCATGGTGCCGATCGATCGCGACATGTTACTGAATTTGGGAAGGCGATGAACAGTCTCGCCGATCGATCGCGAAAAGTAGGCGATCGATCGTGAGGTTTGGCGATCGATCGCGGTTGGCAATGCTGCGGGCAGTGCGCTAGCGCGATCGGTCGCCCCTGATGGGCGATCGATCGTGACACTGTTTGGTTTGTTTGTTTTTTTTTTTTTGGAATTTTGGAAAATGTCGGGATTTTGGAATCGAGGTTTAAAGGGGTCGTTTCCGGGGCAATGTCTACATTCCAATGGGAATGCTATACTTTTAAAATGGATTGGTCGGAGCCAAAGTTTAATAAAACGGGATTCTCGATTGAGTTTTTTTGGCTATCTTTTAAACTTGTAAAATGGAATATTTTGGGTATTATGCATGCTTAGCCGGGGGGTTTTTATTTTGGTAATCGTCATGGATAGACGATAGGTTTGGAAGTTGTGAACGTGCTTGGGCACGTGATTGCATGCCTATGTTTAATTGGGAGTTATTTGCATGTTAGCACTTAACTCATCGGGTCGTGGAACTCAGGCGAGGTTGTGCACGAGCTATGGAATTATAAGGTACGTATGACGTACGAGCATAGCCCTTTAATATAATTGCAATTGTTGAGTGCTTGGTACACTGTATTGCAATGAATGTGTATGGGCATGCATGATATATGGTATTAGCAATAAACGGTTATTGAAATGCATGGTTTTTGGTATTCGCTACAAATGTATATATATGCATTGGGATTTATATGGTGTCGCTTTTGAGCGAGCAATGATTGGATGTTGTCGCATTTGAGCGAACATCGGTTATGACGCCACTGCTGTTAAGCATACGTAGAACGAAATGCCGCTATTGTAAAGAGCGAGCAATGAAATAGAACTATGAAACCATAAGTGAAATATATGGAATACTTGTAATCATTGTTTAATGATTTGATATTATTGATTATGATATCGGTATACGGCAAGTGAATTTGTTAATCAATGTAATGATTAACTGGCATTTGGGAATTTGATGGTTTCAGTTATTTTGAGAACATGGACAGTACAGGGAATCCCAGATGAGGATGATACCATCCAGGGAGCATCCTTTATATTTCATAGCATTTACATTTTTGTAAATTATGAATTGTGTTATTGTGATTATTGGATTTGGGATATTGGTATGCTCACCCCGTGTGGAGGCTGTCTCTGTTTGGGCAGGTTATTAGGTACTTCAATGGCTTGGAGTTGAGCTCGAGCTGTGGAGTTGAGGTGCTTCCAGGATCGAGGTACCAGCGACGGTATTGAACATGATACTTTATACATAAGATACACGCATACTTATTCGATGCTCGCATGTGAGCGGTATTATGTGTATATGGATTGTATAAAGAAGGCAAGGGCCTTTCTCTTTTCATTTATGTGTCGCATGCAATTAATTATTGAATTGCTAAATGAACTGAGAATATGTTAGTGTATTATAATGGTGCATGATATGTATGTGGACTTGGTTGGGGGAAACTAAACATTATATGGAATAATGTAAAGAATTTTATTATTTGCATGATTTGCTATGGTGATAAGTGGATTTTTCCCTACATGTTTGATTACATGCACTAAATGCTTGGATTAATACACTAATAACGGGTTAAGGGCACATGGGTACTTACATAAGTGGTATCAGAGCAGTGGTTTGCTGGGGCTGTTGAGGGCCTGGTACATGCTTATAGGAATGGGTAGCACATATTTATGCATGATAGTAGTTAGTGTTGTGTGACACAACTATTTTGCTTATGTGCATTTATGATATGTGATCATAGTGGAACAATTATATGTCATGACATCTATGGAATCATAATATAATCTGTTGATTATGATTGTGAGTTGTGGCACAGGGACAACCAAAGGGAGCATTTTGAAATGTATTGGGATACATGAAGTACTTTGTACTCATGGTTTATGCATTTACTTATTATAATCATATTGTGGTGAATATGGATTATTATGTGCTCATGGGTTGCGATTTTTCCCCTAGGGACACTATGACATGAAAGACTAAGGCCAGGGTTGAAAGACACGAAACGATAACCTGCATTTATATACAACATGGATTATGCATTGTGGTTGCATATATATATATTGGAGTGATGATTTTAATTCTTTGCCGCCAAATGTTGAAGCGATGGTGTTGTCGCATGTCACATTTGAGCGAGGTGCATTAAAATACACTCATGGTGATGTATATTGGGATATGGAATATGCATTGTGTTGCAGGTATAGATGGAATGCTTTGTGAATATCCCATGAGTCGTTGTTATGGATGAGTGATGATTTTAAATGCTTTGCCGCTATAACTTGACACGATGATAGAATACTTGCCGCTGTCATATCGTAGCGAGGAAAGAATATTTGTCGCCAAATGTTGGAGCGATGGTATTGACGCATGTCGCATTTGAGCGAGGTTATTCTATGCCGCTGATATGTCGAAGCGAGGGGTATTTAGTGTCGCGGTCATGACAAGCGAGGTGCATTAAAATACACTACTGTAACAAGACTAGGGATCGGCTATTCTATTGGCGATGGTTTATGCCGCCGGGTATTCATGGCGATGGTTCATTCCGCTATTCTATTGGCGATGGTTTATGCCGCTGGGTATTCATAGCGATGGTTCATTCTGCTATTCTATTGGCGATGGTTTAATCCACCGGGTATTCATAGCGATGGTTCATTCCGCTATTATATTGGCGATGGTTTATACCGCCGGGTATTCATAGCGTTGGTTCATTCCGCTATTCTATTGGCGATGGTTTATGCCGTTGGGTATTCATAGCGATGGTTCATTCCGCTATTCTATTGACGATGGTTTATACCGCCGGGTAATCATAGCGATGGTACATTCCGCTACATCTATTGGCGATGGTTCATACCGCCGGGTATCTATAGCGATGTCTTATGCCGCTGACTCTATGACGAGAGATCATGCCGCGGATTCTATAGCGATGGGTTATACCGCTATGTGCGCAGCACTGGGTTACGCCACCTACGAGCGATGGGTGCTGATTGCGTACCACCGTTGGACGACGGAGACATGTATGCCGCTATCTTGTTAGTGATGAGGTATGGCATATTACTGTTTTATTAGCATTATTGTGAATACCATGTGTTGTTATATATATATATATATATATATATATATATATATATATATATATATATATATATATATATATATATATATATATATCGTCGTGTGTTTGACGATGAGGCTATGGATGCCGTGTTTCGACATGTACCGTCACGAGTTGACGAAGTTATTTTGAATGTCATATGTTGACAGGTACCGTCACGAGATGACGATGACATAGTGGATGTCTATATAGACGCGTAGCGTCGTTTCGATGAATAATACATTTATGCATATGTATTTAGTCGTGTGGTTTGAGTGCCAATGGTGAGCACATGGTAGTGTCTGGGTCACTAGTTGACGACCATTACGTCGAGCAGGTCGCTCGATGAATTATTGGGTGCTCCGTACATGAAGTGTACCGCAGCACATGATTGAGGTAAATATTTTGCGAGTAGTGGTACCTTTGGGTATACTCGTTGGAATAGCTATGGCCAAGTGACTGGTAACAAGAGTAGTTGTTGATGAAACTACTTGCTCATGCCGAGGTGACATGTGGTAGACATGATCACACCCACCCCCTGAGGGTGTGGAATAAATCCTACGGAAATTGGGATTGCCTTGTGGTTGAGCAAGGACACCGGGGTGTCCTTTGTGCATTGGTATTAGAGAATATTAGGTGATGACCCACTACTCTAATGGTTATTACGGTATGTTGTACCGAGGTGGAACGTATGATACGTTGGTAGGCTGGGTATAAGCCTATGGAGGCAGCGTGTTGCTAGCCAGGTATTGTAGCAGTGTATAGTGTGCTTGTTATGGCAATTATACTGCACGTTGGGATCGAGTTCGGTGAATCGTATGATGATACGATGAGGACTTATGGTAGACTCTTGTAGTCTCTATGTGGCATGATGATTGAGGTAGGGAATACCTCACGGGAACGTTTTTACGTTTATCGTTTTGAGGGGCTTGTACTTGGACAACTCAATTTTGTTGGTAGTACCAACACGAGTGTCAACAAGTCGTTGTTAGCTCTAGTTGAGCATCCTTGCATATGTAATGCAACGGGAGTCACAATTGGAATTGTGGGTTATAGCTAGTGGGGTAGCACTACTATATTGATTTTATCTCTTAGAGAGATTTGGATTGTACTGTCATGGAGACAACTGGTATTGGTTGAGGGTTGATTATGAGTCAACCGGGGAAAGCCCTTTTAGTGTTGGACTAAGTGATGACTTCGCACTTCCGGTGAGACGTTCGATGAGACGTCTCCGGGGTAATGCTCGAGATTGTGGAGTACTATGGCATTAGTACAGAGCATTATTAGAATGAGTATACGTGGTGTATACGGGTTTCGTTGGAGTAATAGTGGCGTTGATGCACTATCCTAACCAGTTGTGTATTACTGGGTTCTGGAATATATTTTGGTATAAATCTATCCAGGTTTTCCGAACAGTGGTTCAAGGTTGGAGGGTCGTGGATTCATGACACTTTTCTTGAGAGGAAGGCGGTATTGATATACCTACCGGTTGAATCTTTTGGGAGATTCGTTGAATTGGTTTGCGTGGTGTTGATGTTGAAATCACACCCTTTGGTTTCGGTTTGTCAACCCTTATTCTCCGTGGAGTGAGAATATATGGGGATTGACAGTTGGTGTTGGGACTTTGGGGTATAATTGGAGATACCCGAGTCTATTGCATTGTGTGTGCATGTTGTGTTGGTGCGTGGTTATGTATGACGGTGTGGGTATACAAAGGCCAGCATTTTCTTGGTACTCGTCGAGCATCGGATTTATATGCTTTGATGAATGAATCTCCGGTTGGATTGTGGCACCCTGAAATTGGTAATCTCGAAGGCACGATGTATTCTGAGGAATAATCGTGAGGTCCAGTTGACTTCCCATGAGGAGGGATTGTCGTGTTTTGGGACCATGGTAATTCTTGCTAGTTAATTCGATAGCTTCCTTGTGTTAGGATTGTTGAATCCTAGGGTAAACGAGGAATGGCCAGATTCCGGATTGGTTCAGTGTCGTGGTTGACACGTGGGGCGGAATGCGATTGATTGTTTTGCGTGTCCTTTCGGAAATTTGAGACCTTGTGGAGTCTCGATGGTGTGTTCGGATCAAGATGTGATTTCTTGGAACACACGGATGTAGACATCTTGGGAGATGTGTTTGTGTTTATCGGTGGCCGTGGGTGGTCTGATCCATGTGATAAGTGTGATTTTTACACTTAATTTGATATAAGATTAGGGGCGTTTTTGTAGTGATTCTTGGAAAATATTACTCTTTTTGCTTTATATTTGTATATTTCAGGAATCCAGGGCCAAATGCATAAAAGTGGAGGAAATAGGCTTAAAATGATGAAAAAGGACCAAACTGAGCAAACCTGGAAAAGGAGGGGCAAAATCATAATTTACAGAAAATAGAGGAGGCGACCTATCGCCTTAAATGAGGCAATCGATTGCCTCGACTCGAAAATTCGGGATTTTGTTTCCATCTTGGTTATTTGGTGTCCAAACTTGGTGAAACTCCTCCTACCATAAATATGGATTATCATGGACGTTTTTGGGACTTTTTGGCTCATAATTGACCTACAATACTCAGCCTCCATGACTCATCATCCTCTCCAACCATCCATACACCATAACCATTGAAGAAGAGACGCATTGGAAGAGACGGGACGACGGAGCAACGCAAGGAGTCAACGCCTCTCGTTATTTCCGTATTTCTAACTCTAATTCTATATTTTCATTAATTTTAATGTTTAGAATGTTGCAAAACATGTTAATGCATTATTATTTGATGGAGATTGTTGGCTAGGTTTATTATCAAGACTTAGGGGATCCTTTATATGAACCCATGATTTTAATTGAATGTTTTTGATTGATTCTTATTATCTAAGTGCATAGATCATTGTTCTTCATGCTTTTAAGGGTTTGACCATCCTTGAATGATATTAAATAACAATTGAGATCGAGAGATAAAATTGTGATTCGATATAGTGATTTATGTCGTGGATTTCAGACTGATATCGAGAGATGAAGTCAAATACATGTGTGATGGCTATAGATATCTAGTAATCGAAAGCTAAAAGTTTTCACGGATCTTAATACAATTTGTGTATTAATTGCGGTTTTGGGACTCCCGGGGATTTTACATCCTGTTTTTGGAGTCGTTGGATCCAAGGGATGAGATTGTATCCTCAACGTGGTGATAACCTTGGAAGTTGGTTCTTGGTGGAACCTGGGGTCCGGAGTACTTTGTACTGGGGCTGGTAATGGGAATTGAGGTTAGAGAGATGATTTTTTTGAAAATAGATGATTTTTAATGAATCATGATGTATTTGCGGAGGAGTCGGTATTTTGGAGCTTTGGAGCTATATATACCAATTAGACTCGGTATTCAGTCATTATACTGAATCACTTCCCTCTCTCATCTCCCTCACGCCTCTCTCACCCCAAACCTTTCCCTCTTCTCCTCTTGGAAGCAACATCGTTGGGGGCTCGTCTTGGGAGCTCGATTTCTTGAAGAAAGGCTGGTAATCTTCTTCTCCTCACCTTTAGCTTCGATTTGATTATAGTTTTGTGCTAAATGGTTGAGTTTTGGGTTTGATTTGAGATTTTGGGATTTTGGTTAAAAATTTAAAATGTTGATTTTAGTGTTTTTATTGAGTTTAAATGGTGCATTGGAGGTGTTGAGGAAGTTAGGGGTGTTGGTTTTGAGTTTGGGTGTGAAAAACACCATGGAAGCTCGAATTTTTCGGAAACCCGCAGGTCGCGATCGATCGCGGCATGGTGCCTGTTGGGATATGCCCTAAGACAAATCATTGAATGATAGTTTGGACATACAATGTTTATGATTTTATGAAATGGCAATTCATTATTATATATTATTCGATTAATTATGCAATGTGAATTAATATATATGTTAATGTCCTTAGAATAATATTGTATTATTCTTAAAGATGTCCCTAGTCAAGTATTATCATGAATAGGGATAATGATAATACGTAGAGACTAATATGTGTTGATTGATGAATTGTTCATTGATAAGAGATATCAAATCAACACATGGGTACATGTTAGAGAACGATGTACTGGACAGACCCACCATGAGAATGCTACATGGATAGTTATATGAGTGTCATAAGCAATTCTCATAGTGATAATAATGTATGTAATCCTTACGACTTGTGATCATCAGAGATCCCAACATAAGGAGTTATGTATCTTGATATTGTCAAACGTTATCCGTAACAGGGTAAACTATAAAGGCGACTATTGGATACACTACGAATTATGTAGAGGGATGTTGACTGATCAAGATAGGATTGTCCCTCCTATATAACAGGAGAAGTGTTTGGCCCTTGATCAAGTGAGAACTAAAATGCATGGCCATGCTCGAATGAGTCGATATGAGATATCGAGCTTATTCGTTTATTCTAGTTCTACTTGGGGATCAAGAAATAAAGATTGAATATACGAGTATGACTATTCCATGACTCGTGTTCAATCTAAACACAAAGGACAAAGGGATTAAGTTACATGGTTAATATTATCACAAGTTCTAAAGGTTATGTCGAGTCATTGACATTCTTGTAATTTGGGTAGCCTTGATGTGTTGCTAGACACCGCTCATTGCTTGTGACGTAAAATGAGATTTTATGTCACAGCCAACATTACAAGATCCTATCGGGTCGCACAAAAGATTAAATCAAAAAGGGAAATTAAATTCATGGGATGAATTAAATAATTAAGAGGAGTCTTAATTAATAATTATAAGGATTAAATTAAAATCATGGGCTTGAGCACATGAGGCTTTATGAAAGCTTTAATTAAATCATATATAATTAGTTGGCAAGGTTAATGTTTAATTAAGACTTTGATATCATAACCTAGCCTCCTCTCCACATTGCTCTCGGCCTCCTCTCACTCGACCGAAGGCTCACGGCCGCCACCCTCCTCTCGGCCGCCGTTGATCCCCTTTGGTGTTTGATTGGTAGTCGTTTTTCGGTTTAGAACCGGGAGTTCTGTTTTGGTTCAAGAATAAGTCTAGCAACTTGTTCTTGAACGTCCCTTGTTCGATTAATCGTGTGGATACCGTTGAGGCAAGACCTTGGAGGTGTTGCTCGTGACTCGGAATCGTTGGACGTGGTGCTCCGTGGAATCTGCTCAAACTCGCTACAAGGGTGAGACCTTTATTCCTTTATCCGATATGATAACATATGTATAGATCCGGTGTCATGTAATCCATATTTTTTTATTCCGCTGCGTTGCTATGCATGATGGATTACTTATAGTGGTATCAGAGCCAGGTTCAAGGCTCATATCGGATTTATGTGGTTAAATTGTTTTAATCAGATTAGAATTGTATAACATGCTATTTAAAACTGTATATAATCATATATGATATGATTAAAATTGTGTTTGTGAAATTATCATTTTATTATATTTGATATAATTAAAGTTCATTGTATACGATACTTGAAGGCGCAAAACCGAGGCCATAGCATGAGTTGGTTCGGCCACCACCATCACAAATGACACACGGCTGCCACATGAGGGCTAGGGTTTTCGAACCCTTGACTCGAGATGGTTTAGTCGTTGTGGCTAATAATTGTGTATGGAAGTGTCGAAACATGGCTAGGGTTTAAAACCCCCTCTTGGCTCAAAAAATTATTATTATCGGCGCAAACTCACGATAATTGATGGGTGACGGCTACGGCCACATGAGGGCTAGGGTTTTCGAACTCATTGGCTCGAGATGGTCAAGCCGCCAACGTCATGAATCGTGCATGAAAGGCCGAGAAATATAACAATAATTTCGAACCATAGTGGCTCGTGACGGCTAGGGTTTCGAACCCTAATGGCTCACGGCCGCCGTCCAAGGTATTAGGGTTTCGAACCCTTCATGGTTGGACTTGGGGTTTTGAGGAAGAAGTTCGTGGCATATGATGTCTCGAGCGTACGATAATTTCATAAAATTTATTTTACAGTTTTATTGGGATTAAATTTTAAAAATGTTTAGAATTTAATTCATTAATTGTTATTGCATGTTATATGTGTTGTTTGAGCATGGTGCATGGTTATAGCCCTTTAACCTATTAGATAGGATTTGTGAATGTTTGTAATTTATAATACGACCTGTGTGTCGTGCCTTCTCTATTTTATTCTAAATGTTATCCCTCCCATATGTTCCTCTCGAATGTGAATCGAGGAATTCTCTATATTTGTAAATGTTATTAAGTATAGTTTATTTATTGATGGTGATCAATGAAGATGGAGCATCGTGCCGGGATGAGGAGGCCATTCTCAAATTGGAGCCAAAGGAAGGTGCTTGTGAAGTTACCTTAGGTTGACTCTTAGGATTTTCTCATTGGCTTGAGAAAATCGCTAGTAGGGGCTATAACCATGTCACATTTAATTATGTATGTTGATGCATGATTTATCTTATGTTTTAGATTGATAATTGTATTACACATATATGTAGATATGTATACACCTATATGTAGTGGACATATTTTAAATTATCAAACTAATCATGAGATCAATAAATCCCTCTAAAATATTAAGTTTTAGATGCCTTCCAAAATTAAAAGTACTCGTCAAAAATTTCGATTGTACATGTGTGGGTTTGCCAAAGCAAAGCACCGTGGCAATCTTAGTAAGGCGCGAAAGGATAAAAGTGATATCCGTTATACTTTAAATTTGGTACGACTTAACTAGGTTATCTCAATAGGATTGGGAACCTAGAGGCATGGGTTGGATAATAATTCATTTGATGAATTGAACAAAGCGTTGTTCGTCCAACTATCCAAGAATTACATGTGATGTAATTGACAAAGTGTTGTCTACCTAAATAACCGAGTCTTGGGCGATTAGCCAAAGCTAACTCAAGATTAGGCGAAATATGGATCTTGGCCCACTAAAGGTTTCGAGGGTTGATATTTTTAAACAAAATAGTGGGAGCATCATTTAATATAAGACCATGTTAAATGATTAAATCATAAACTTATTTTGCATATTTATATTGTAGATATCCATGGCAACTAACAATACAACAAGCACATTATCAATGCGATCGGTCCTTGAGAAGGACAAATTAAATGGGACAAACTTCCTAGACTGGTATAGGAATCTGATGATAGTCCTCAAGCAAGAAAAGAAACAATATGTCCTAGAGGAACCCTTATCTGTTGAGGAACCTCCCCTGACGGCTACTAGAGCCGATAAAGATGCTTACAAGAAGCATCAGAATGACGCACTTGATGTTGGCTGCCTTATGCTTGCCACCATGAACTCTGAGCTTCAGAAGCAACATGAGGAAATGGAGGCGTTCGATATGATCGAACACTTAAAGCAATTGTACCAACAGCAAGCTAGACAAGAGAGGTATGACGTCTCTAAAGCGTTGTTCCAGTGCAGGATGGTAGAGGGAAGCCTAGTTGGAACTCATGTGCTCAAGATGATTGGGTACATTGAGAATCTGGAAAAGCTGGGTTTTCCATTGGACCAAGAGTTTGCCACCGATGTAATCTTGCAATCGTTGCCTGAGAGCTTCAGTCAATTTGTAGTAAATTACAATATGACTGACATGGAAAAGACTCTACCACAATTGCTTGGTATGTTGAGAACATATGAAGCAAATACAAAGAAGACTAAGGCCACAAATGTTCTTATTGTGAATAAGAGCAAAGGAAGGGCCAAAGCTAAGGGCAATAAGAAAGCAAAGAAGGTCTTTGTTAAATCTAAGCCAAAGTCTTCTGCACTGAAGCCAAAGGGAGGGATAGCAAAGGAAGGGAACTGTTTCCATTGCGGTGAGACCGGCCATTGGAAAAGAAACTGCAAAGTATATCTGGAGGATCTAAAGAAAGGAAGTATGACTTCTACTTCAGGTATTTTTGTTATAGAAGTCAATTTATCTACTTCTTCATCATGGGTATTAGATACTGGATGTGGATCTCACATTTGTGTAAATGTGCAGGACCTCAAAAAGAGTAGATTGTTGGCGAAAGGCGAAGTTGATCTCCGAGTTGGAAATGGAGCAAGAGTTGCTGCATTAGCTATAGGAGATTATTATTTATCTTTGCCTTCGGGTTTATCGTTGATTTTAAAAGACTGTTATTTTGTGCCATCCATTACCAAAAACATTATTTCTATTTCTTGTTTAGACAAGTGTGGATTTTCATTTATGATAAAGGACAACTGTTGTTCTATTTATTTAAATGATATGTTTTATGCTAGTGCACAAATGGTGAATGTTCTTTATTTATTAAATCTTGATATGCCTATCTATAACATAAATACTAAAAGGATTAAAAATAATGATTGTAATCCGACTTATCTCTGGCATTGTCGCTTGGGCCACATAAACGAGAACCGCATATCTAAACTTCATAAAGATGGAGTATTAGATTCATTTGATTTTGAATCATATGAAACATGCGAATCTTGTTTAATGGGCAAGATGACTAAAGCCCCTTTCAAGGGACATGTTGAAAGGGCAAATGTTTTATTGGGACTAATACATAGTGATGTATGTGGGCCAATAAGTACACAAGCTAGAGGTGGTTTTCAATACTTCGTTACATTTACTGATGACCTCAGTAGATATGGGTATGTGTACCTAATGAAGCATAAGCATGAAACCTTTGAAAAGTTCAAAGATTTCAAGAATGAAGTACAAAACCAACTTGGCAAAAGTATCAAAATCCTTCGATCAGATCGAGGAGGTGAATACTTAAGCCAAGAGTTTCATGACTATCTAAAGGAGTGTGGGATAGTCCCACAACTCACTCCTCCGTATACTCCACAATGGAATGGTGTATCCGAGAGGAGAAATCGAACCTTGTTGGACATGGTTAGATCAATGATGAGTCATGCAGATCTTCCGATATCCTTTTGGGGACATGCTTTAGAAACAACAATATTCATACTGAACCGTGTTCCATCTAAATCAGTGGAAAAGACACCATATGAGATATGGACTGCGAATCGTCCTAGTATGTCTTTTATGAAGATTTGGGGTTGTGAGGCTTTCGTTAGACGTCACGCCACTAACAAACTTGGACCCAAATCTGATAAATGTTTATTTGTGGGGTATCCTAAGGAAACAAAAGGATACTATTTCTATTATCCCACCGAGAACAAAGTAGTTGTTGCTCGGACTTGTGTCTTTCTTGAAAGAGAATTTATTTCTAGAAAAACCAGTGGGAGACAAATAGAACTTAGTGAAGTTCAACCACAAGAAAACATTGAACATGATATTGAGATGGAAATAGAGCAGACACCACAAGATGTTGTGGATAAAATGCCTGCTCAAGAGACACAAGCCCAGCGTAGGTCTGTAAGAGAACACCGGGAGCCACAGAGATATGGATTTCTTGTGACTCAACAAGGTGACTTACTACTTATTGATGAGGATGAGCCGTCATCTTATCAACAAGCTATAATGGGCACTGATTCTGAGAAATGGCAAGAGGCCATGAAATCTGAGATGGAATCCATGTATGCAAACCAAGTATGGACTTTGGTTGATCCACCTGAAGGGGTACGACCCATAGGGTGCAAATGGATTTTCAAGAAAAAGACCGACATGGATGGTAATGTACAAACCTATAAAGGTCGACTGGTTGCTAAAGGTTTCAAGCAAATTCATGGTATTGACTATGATGAAACTTTCTCACCAGTTGCCATGGTTAAATCCATTAGGATCTTACTTGCGATAGCTGCATTTCACGACTATGAAATCTGGCAGATGGATGTCAAAACAGCTTTCCTTAATGGAAATCTGCTCGAGGATGTGTATATGACACAGCCCGAGGGTTTTGTCAATCCAAAGGATGCTGGAAAGGTATGCAAGCTACAACGATCCATTTATGGATTGAAGCAAGCTTCTCAGAGTTGGAATCTTTGTTTTGATGATGCAATCAAAGAGTTTGGTTTTATCAAAAACATAGATGAACCTTGTGTCTACAAGAAGGTCAGTGGGAGCATAATCATTTTCCTAGTGTTGTATGTAGATGACATACTTCTCATTGAGAATGATATACCTGCCTTACAATCTGTAAAGATTTGGCTAGGGAACTGCTTTTCGATGAAAGACTTGGGAGAAGCAACCTATGTATTAGGAATCAAGATCTATAGAGATAGATCGAGAAGGCTTCTCGGCCTAAGTCAAAGTACATACATAGACAAAGTGCTTAAAAGGTTTAGCATGCAAGAATCAAAGAAAGGATTCATGCCTATGACACATGGTATATCTCTCTCGAAGGAACAGTGTCCTTCAACACCAGATGAGAGACAACGCATGAGTAAGATTCCATATGCGTCAGCTATTGGATCCATCATGTATGCCATGATATGTACTCGTCCCGATGTATCGTATGCTTTGAGCATGACGAGCAGATATCAAGTTGATCCAGGTGAAGGTCACTGGATTGCTGTCAAGAATATCCTGAAGTACTTGAGAAGAACTAAGGATACATTCTTGATTTATGGAGGTGAGGAAGAGCTCAATGTAATGGGTTACACTGATGCAAGCTTCCAAACCGACAAAGATGATTTTCGATCGCACTCTGGATATGTGTATTGCCTAAATGGAGGTGCTGTGAGCTGGAAGAGTTCAAAGCAAGAGACAATAGCCGATTCTACAACAGAAGCTGAGTATATTGCTGCCTCGGATGCAGCAAAGGAAGCTGTTTGGATTAGGAAGTTCATTTCTGAACCTGGAGTGGTGCCTAGCATTAAAGATCCGATAGAACTCTATTGTGACAACAATGGAGCGATCGCATTGGCTAAGGAACCTAGATCTCACCAAAGATCCAAGCACATACTTAGGCGTTTCCATTTCATTCGAGAAATCGTTGAAAGGGGAGATGTTAAAATATGCAAAGTACCAACAGATGATAACGTATCTGACCCATTGACGAAGCCAGTGTCACAGCAGAAGCATGATCGTCATACTAGATCTCTAGGCATTAGGTTTATGTCTGAGTGGTCTTAGTGCAAGTGGGAGATTTGTTGGGATATGCCCTAAGACAAATCATTGAATGATTGTTTGGACATACAATGTTTATGATTTTATGAAATGGCAATTCATTATTATATATTATTCGATTAACTGTGCAATATGAATTAATATATATGTTAATGTCCTTAGAATAATATTGTATTATTATTAAAGATGTCCCTAGTCAAGTATTATCATGAATAGGGATAATGATAATACGTAGAGACTAGTATGTGTTGATTGATGAATTGTTCATTGATAAGAGATATCAAATCAACACATGGGTACATGTTAGAGAACGATGTACTGGACAGACCCACCATGAGAATGCTACATGGATAGTTTTATGAGTGTCATAAACAATTCTCATAGTGATAATAATGTATGTAATCCTTACGACTTGTGATCATCAGAGATCCCAACATAAGGAGTTATGTATCTTGATATTGTCAAACGTTGCCCGTAACAGGGTAAACTATAAAGGCAACTATTGGATACACTACGAATTATGTAGAGGGATGTTGACTGATCGAGATAGGATTTGTCCCTCCTATATAACAGGAGAAGTGTTTGGCCATTGATCAAGTGAGAACTAAAATGCATGGCCATGCTCGAATGAGTCGATATGAGATATCGAGCTTATTCATTTATTTTAGTTCTACTTGGGGATCAAGAAATAAAGATTGAATATACGAGTATGACTATTCCATGACTCGTGTTCAATCTAAACACAAAGGACAAATGGATTAAGTTACATGGTTAATATTATCACAAGTTCTAAAGGTTATGTCGAGTCATTGACATTCTTGTAATTTGGGTAGCCTTGATGTGTTGCTAGACACCGCTCCTTGCTTGTGACGTAAAATGAGATTTTATGTCACAGCCAACATTACAAGATCCTATCGGGTCGCACAAAAGATTAAATCAAAAAGGGAAATTAAATTCATGGGATGAATTAAATAATTAAGAGGAGTCTTAATTAATAATTATAAGGATTAAATTAAAATCATGGGCTTGAGCACATGAGGCTTTATGAAAGCTTTAATTAAATCATATATAATTAGTTGGCAAGGTTAATGTTTAATTAAGACTTTGATATCATAACCTAGCCTCCTCTCCACATTGCTCTCGGCCTCCTCTCACTCGACCGAAGGCTCACGGCCGCCACCCTCCTCTCGGCCGCCGTTGATCCCCTTTGGTGTTTGATTGGTAGTCGTTGATCGGTTTAGAACCGGGAGTTCTGTTTTGGTTCAAGAATAAGTCTAGCAACTTATTCTTGAACGTCCCTTGTTCGATTAATCGTGTGGATACCGTTGAGGCAAGACCTTGGAGGTGTTGCTCGTGAATCGTTGGACGTGGTGCTCCGTGGAATCTGCTCAAACGTGCTACAAGGGTGAGACCTTTATTCCTTTATCCGATATGATAACCTATGTATAGATCCGGTGTCATGTAATCCATATTTTTTTTATTCCGCTGCGTTGCTATGCATGATGGATTACTTACAGTGCCAATCGATCGTGACATGTTACTGAATTTGGGAAGGCGATGAACAGTCTCGCCGATCGATCGCGAAAAGTAGGCGATCGATCGCGAGGGTTGGCGATCGATCGCGGTTGGCAGTGCTGCGGGGAGTGTGCTCGCGCGATCGATCGCGCCTGATGGGCGATCGATCGCGGCACTATTTGGTTTTTATTTTTTTTTGGAATTTTGAAAATGTCGGGATTTTGGAATCGAGGTTTAAAGGGGCCGTTCCGGGGCAATGTCTACATTCCAATGGGAATGCTATACTTTTAAAATGGATTGGTCGGAGCCAAAGTTTAATAAAACGGGATTCTCGATTGAGTTTTTTGGCTATCTTTTAAACTTGTAAAATGGAATATTTTGGGTATTATGCATGCTTAGTCGGGGGGCTTTTATTTTGGTAATCGTCATGGATAGACGATAGGTTGGAAGTTGTGAACGTGCTTGGGCACGTGATTGCATGCCTATGTTTAATTGGGAGTTATTTGCATGTTAACCCTTAACTCATCTGGTCGTGGAACTCAGGCGGGGCACGAGCTATGGAATTATAACGTACGTATGACGTACGAGCATAGCCCTTTAATATAATTGCAATTGTTGAGTGCTTGGTACAATGTATTGCAATGAATGTGTATGGGGCATGCATGATATATGGTATTAGCAATAAACGGTTATTGAAATGCATGGTTTTTGGTATTCGCTACAAATGTATATATATGCATTGGGATTTATATGGTGCCGCTTTTGAGCGAGCAATGATTGGGATGTTGTCGCATTTGAGCGAACATCGGTTATGACGCCACTGCTGTTGAGCATGTGTGAGAACGAAATGCCGCTATTATAGAGCGAGCAATGAAATAGAACTATGAAACCATAAGTGAAATATATGGAATACTTGTAATCATTGTTTAATGATTTGATATTATTGATTATGATATCGGTATGCGGTAAGTGAATTTGTTAATCAATGTAATGATTAACTGGCATTTGGGAATTTGATGGTTTCAGTTATTTTGAGAACATGACAGTACAGGGAATCCCGGATGAGGATGATACCATCCAGGGAGCATCCTTTATATTTCATAGCATTTACATTTTTGTAAATTATGAATTGTGTTATTGTGATTATTGGATTTGGGATATTGTTATGCTCACCCCGTGTGTGGGTTGTCTCTGTTTGGGCAGGTAATTAGGTACATCGATGGCTTGGAGTTGAGCTCGAGTTGTGGAGTTGAGGTGCTTCCAGGATCGAGGTACCAGCGATGGTATTGAGCATGATACTTTATACATAAGATACACGCATACTTATTCGATGCTCGCATGTAAGCGGTATTATGTGTATATGGATTGTATAAAGAAGGCAATGGCTTTTCTCTTTTCATTTATGTGTCGCATGCAATTAATTATTGAATTGCTAAATGAACTGAGAATATGTTAGTGTATTATAATGGTGCATGATATGTATGTGGACTTGGTTGGGGGAAACTAAACATTACATGGAATAATGTAAAGAATTTTATTATTGGCATGATTTGCTATGGTTAAGTGGATTTTTGTAATACCCCAAAAATCTCAATTACAAAATTAGACAAAATAAGTTGAAGCTATCAAAAATAAATCCATAATAATGGTAAAATATTGAAACAAAATTCACTAGGCATCAAAATACCATTTATCACACTAAATTCAAATATATATTTAAATCATAGAAACAATAAATAATAACAATTATATAATTCTAAATAATAATAAAAAAAATATAATCATTTTGAATTAATTTTAAAAAACTTAATATTTGGCAACTTACCACAACACTTGTCCACACCCTAACACATGCACACAACCCCTATAAATAGGGAAAATTATGAGGAAAATACCAAATCTCCTCCAAAAAATCCAAAAATTTCACACAATCATCCTTATACACCCAGAAAACATTTAGAATAGGAGGTGGTCAAAAATCAGTATCCAAATTCGTCCAGAAAATCAAAATCGCGAAGAACTGTGAGATGTCCAAAGCCCAGAAAACCCATTTCAAAGTATCGATTTCAAGCTACGATTTCGTGCCTTTATCAAACGATTTTAAACTTGGAGTCTAAATGAAAGTTGTTCAAAATGTGTTAAAGCTTATGGGTATGTCGGCCGATGGCCCAAACGGCCGCCGTACGAACTGATTTACGGTGACCAAAACATCTCGTTAATCATTTCGAAAAATAGAATTCTGGGCAATATCGGTTTGGAATTTCAAAATGATTTCTAAAGAAAAATGGTAGATCTCGTCGCGACGAACACAACTGTAAATTTTCAGCCGCGCGTGGCGGCCGAAGCTTGTTCACGCGCCGTCACGGTGGCGCGTGTGATACACGCGCCTCCCCAATATGGCTTTTTCCGATGGCCGAACATTTATGGACCGATTTTAGGCATTTCTGGAAAGTTTCGTGATTTTTCGACTTATGGTTGAATTATCATGAATTTTTAAAGTCTTATTCAAAATTACCCGGACAAGTTTTGTACAAAAATGATTTGCAGAAGATTCAACAACATATCTTGGTTGCTAATCACCATAAATTACTTATATTATGTTAATAGGAATTTAATTGGCAACTGGGTTCAAAACCGAGTCAATCCAGTAAGACATCAAATAGTGAGGTGATGTGTACTACCGATTTCTTGTTATATAACCCTTTTGGCATTTGGCCTGGAATTTACAGTAACTTGTTATTACTTATCTCACCTTTTATATATTGTCATCATATTGTACATTACATCGTTCCATTGGTCATATTGATCTGCATGTTTAATTATCTTGAATGTCATCGATTACTAATCGATTCCTTTGATTGAACGAATCCTTTAACTGAATGATCGAATGAATGGAGCCCTGTATATTTATCCACTGGACAATGCGGCTTCGTCCCGGAAAGTGAGTCCAATGAACAACGGATGACAGTCCAGGTATATGGTTCATCTGAACAACGCGCACCGTTTTACGGTCCGGAGAATAGTTCATCTTGGCTCGTAAATGACTGAATGTACAGATCCTATCTGAATATGTGGGAAAAAGTGCTACACCGAACTGTCCGGTGGGAGCCACCTCTTTAGCCCACGATATTCACTCTAAAATCCTATATCATCACTGTTCATTATTGACAATTACTTGATTGCAAGATCTTTGTTACATGACATAACATATTGATACATTACACTGTTTGATAATTACAGATATTAAAGCTAATGTTATTCCCTCACTAAGTCCCCAAAGACTTAACCTCTGTTTTCCTTGTTATTTATTGTGAGTTCCAGATACAGGAGTACCGGAGCTAGAACCGGAGGGAAATTAGGAAAAATGGAAATGTGGGCTTACCCGAGACTGTTATAGTATTTTCTCTTTTATTAAGTGTCGGACTATTATAAGGAGTTTGTACTGGGATGTATTTTGTTACTAATTAGACTGTATAAACGCTTCCGCTATTTCCGAAAATGTTTAAAACCCTCGTGCATAATGTTCTTAGAGAATGTGGTACCGGATAAGGGTTAAAGTAATTTGTGCCCGAGTCAGATCCCACAGAGGTGGTATCAGAGCCCGGGCTCCCAGTCTATTATGAAATATCTTTGGGTAATAGAATAAACTCCATAAGAATTTTATGCTTTGGGTTGTAAGTGTTGGAATCGAAGAGGAGGGGTGAATGAGATTCCTTGGCTACTTTAGCGTTTTAAAATGAGTTTGAAAAATAAAATAGTTTTGCGCTTGCGGAAGCCTTAAGTCAATCGATAAATGAAAAGAACAAAATAAATAAATGCGTAATGCAAATAAAAGCAATAAAAGACAAGAGATTTGTTATAGAAGTTCGGCGATGAATCGCCTACGTCTCCTCTTCCCGGTTAGATAACCTCCAACCGAGGTTCCACTAGAACACTTGATCTTGGCCTTGAGGGCTCCAAGTTAGCCACACAACAACTCTTCCCGAGTTACAAAACTCTTCCCGAGCACACTACTCTTCCCGAGTACACAAGCTCTTCCCGAGTACACAAAGCTCTTCCCGAGCTACCAACACTCTTCACGAGTCTTCTTGGCCTTAAGGGCTCCAAGGATAGCCACAACACATGCACCAACTTCACTTGTTGGCGACTTTACAATTTTCCAACTTGCTTTGGTGTTGGAGAACCTTTACAATAAATCAAACCAAAAACACCTTCACGGTGTACTCACACGAAGACAACAAGACTCTAACAAAAAGAGAATTACAAACTCCAATACAACAACAATGTATGGAGATTGCAATGCAATTTGAAATATTAATAATCAAGACTTTGTAGAAGTTTGTAGGCTTGTTCCTTAGCTTCAAAATGCTCCAATGCATCAATATTTATAGTGTAGGAGGCCCCCTAGGCTCCTACTAGCCGCTGCTACACAAAAGGCTGAAATCACTCCTCGATCGCCTCGGACATCGCCTCGGGCGATCACCATCGCTGCGCCCCAACGGTCACCAAATCACGCACATCGCCTCAAGAGATGAGTCGATCGCCTCAGGCGATCCAGAGCAAAAATCAAGGCCGTAGCCTCAGCATGTCCAAAAACTTCATCGCCTCAAACGAACCATCCATCGCCTCAGGCGTTCATCACATCACCTCGGGCGATCAGCCCATCACCTCAAACGATCTCCCCCCGCGCGCATGCCCGCGCATGCCTCGGCGTTGCTTCAGTCGAAGTGCCTGCCGATGTCGCACCTGGCTTCCATCGCCTGGGGCGATGGTCACCATCGCCTTGGGAGATCCAGGCCAGAATATGCACACTCGATTTTCTTCATTCCAAACCACTTTTCATCACTTAATCTGCACACTAAGTACACACATTAGTATACCAAACACAAGTTTTGTTGATCATCAAAACTCAAAGATAAACCGGGGATAATTTAACGCATTAAACGCAACCATGCGTTTAAGGCTCAACAATCTCCCCCTTTTTGATGATCACAAAACTTGATAAATTTGAATAAGTAATATGCATGAGATGTGAGTAAAATGACTCCCCCTTAACAATTGCATACACTACAAGTTAAACAAGTAAAGCATTAAACAAATAACTCTCCCCCTCAAACCATGCATACACAAGCTCTCCCCCTCAATCTATGCATGTATTAAGGTTCAAGTTTATCACAAAATTCTCCATCTTTTTGTGATAATCAAAAAGCATAAAATTTAAATAAATATAGCAAAAATATGTTAACACATAGCCATATTTTATCAACTTACACATATGTTCCTCATCAAGCAAGAGATTAAATCATATAAAGGAATACAAACATGCGTTTAAGGCAATCAACAATGAATTCTAAATGTGCAAAACGTGCATATGTTCTACCATGAGTTCATGCACTTATGCCCAATAAACATTATAATTCTCAATGCATCATTAGATAAGATTATTAATCACATAATTGCACATTTCCACATAACATATTCAAATTTGAATCAAAGACATATCAAGATACTTACTATAAAAAGATAAGCATACATCATGCATCAAGATAATTTATATGTGCATATGCTAAGGGGTATTGCATTTTACTACCAATGAATATTGAGCTTCATAATTTATTGATCACAATTAATTTTGAATTGCTCTTTTAACATGTATAAAGTTAATTTTACCCTTGATGACAAGAGTTCGTTCTTGTCATGGTCCAACGCCTCGCGCCTCTTCTATGGTGGTGAATAGAATAAACTCTTCCTTTGAGTTGCTTGGTCCTTCATCCTCCATCTCATTGTTGTTCCTACAAAATAAGTTTACAATAGGAGGATCTTTGGTACCCATTTGATTTTTGGGTCCTTGATGGTTAGCTTTCAATGGCACCTTTGAAATCCATTTCCACCTCTTATTAGGTTGGTATTGGATTCTAGCAAACCTACACTTATTCTTAAAGTGGCCAATTTTACAACAATAGTTACAAGTAGGAGGATCATGTTTTGCTTTGGCCAACAAGCTAGAAAAAGTTTTTGATTTGCTTGAGTAGCCTAACCCGGCTTTGTCAAAGCTACAACGTTGTAAGCCAAGCAATTCACTCATCTTTTGACTACTTTCACTATATTTGCAAAAGGATATCTTTAAAGAATTTAATTCATTTTTCAATGAATTAGTTTCTTCATCTTTCTTAGCAATCTCAAGTTTGAGTAATTTGTTACTCATCTTGATTTTGCCAAGAGCATCAATAAGTTCATGATAGGAATCTAATAATTCATTAAATGAAGGTACCTCATCGTCGCTTTCATCTCCTTCATCTCCAAGCGCCATTAAACAAATATTCGTGTCTTCTTCTTCATCGGAGTCGCTATCACTCCATGTGGCTATAAACGCCTTCTTCTTCCCTTTGTCCTCATTCTTCTTCCTAGGACATTTGTTAGCATAATGGCCTATTTCTTGACAATTATAACAAGTTACCTCATTTTTGGATTCATGTTTGGTAGCATTAGAGGTCTTTGACTTGCTATGTTTGTTGAAGAGCTTCTTGAACTTCTTTGTGAACAAGATCATTTCTTCATCATCATCATCTTCTTCATCATCGAATGGTCTTTCCTTCCAACCAAGGCAATCCCATTTCTTTTGGATCTATCCTCCTCCTTTATTTCTCTTCTTGTTGACACTTCAAGCTCATGGGTCACCAATGTGCCATGAAACTCATCAAGATCATAGGAGGCATTTTCACCTTTGTTTGACTCGATGATAGCCGTCCTCTTTGCGTCCCATTCTTTAGGCAAGGCTCTTAGTGCTCTCCTCCATATTTGCTTTGGAGGGTACTTCTCTCCAAGTTCGGCAAGCTCATTGATAATTAGGGTGAGCCTCCTAAACATAGAATCCACTTCTTCTCCGGACTCCATCTCAAATGTCTCATATTTGAGTTGTAGAAGATCAATCTTGGTCTCCTTCACTTGATTTGTTCCTTCATGACAAATTTTCAATTTGTCCCATATTTCCTTAGCGGTTGAGCACATTGAGATCCGGTTGTACTCCTTCATATCTAAAGCACAATGCAAAATATTAATAGCTTTAGCATTTTGAGAAATTAACATCATATCCGCTTTTGTGAAGTCGTCCATTTCTTTGGGAACACTTATTCCCCCAACATCCTTTAAAGGAGTATGTGGACCTTTCACAATGATTTTCCATAGATCATAATCTACAGATTGGATGTATAGAGAAATTCTATTCTTCCAATAACCGTAGTTATCACCCGTGAAAAGCGGAGGTCTATTTGTCGATTGACCTTGAGCAAACTCATTTGCTAGATTAGCCATATAAAAGATTTGATTTAAAAATAAAAATCAAATGGCTCTGATACCACTTGTTGGAATCAAAGAGGGGGGGGGGGGGGGGGGGGGGGGGGGGGTGAATGAGATTCCTTGGCTACTTTAGCGTTTTAAAATGAGTTTGAAAAATAAAATTGGTTTGCGCTTGCGGAAGCCTTAAGTCAATCGATAAATGAAAAGAACAAAATAAATAAATGCGTAATGGAAATAAAAGCAATAAAAGACAAGAGATTTGTTATAGAAGTTCGGCGATGAATCGCCTACGTCTCCTCTTCCCGGTTAGATAACCTCCAACCGAGGTTCCACTAGAACAATTGGTCTTGGCCTTGAGGGCTCCAAGTTAGCCACACAACAACTCTTCCCGAGTTACAAAACTCTTCCCGAGCACACTACTCTTCCCGAGTACACAAGCTCTTCCCGAGCACAATACTCTTCCCGAGTACACAAAGCTCTTCCCGAGCTACCAACACTCTTCACGAGTCTTCTTGGCCTTAAGGACTCCAAGGATAGCCACAACACATGCACCAACTTCACTTGTTGGCGACTTTACAATTTTCCAACTTGCTTTGGTGTTGGAGAACCTTTACAATAAATCAAACCAAAAACACATTCACGGTGTACTCACACGAAGACAACAAGACTCTAACAAAAAGAGAATTACAAACTCCAATACAACAACAATGTATGGAGATTGCAATGCAATTTGAAATATTAATAATCAAGACTTTGTAGAAGTTTGTAGGCTTGTTCCTTAGCTTCAAAATGCTCCAAAGCATCAATATTTATAGTGTATGAGGCCCCCTAGGCTCCTACTAGCCGTTGCTACACAAAAGGCTGAAATCACTCATCGATCGCCTCGGAAATCGCCTCGGGCGATCACCATCGCCGCGCCCCAACGGTCATCAAATCACGCACATCGTCTCAGGCGATGAGTCGATCGCCTCAGGCGATCCAGAGCAAAAATCAAGGCCGTAGCCTCAGCATGTCCAAAAACTTCATCGCCTCAAACGAACCATCCATCGCCTCAGGCATTCATCGCATCGCCTCGGGCGATCAGCCCATCGCCTCAAACGATCTCCCCCTGCACGCATGCCCGTGCATGCCTCGGCGTCGCTTCAGTCGAAGTGCCTGGCGATGTCGCACCTGGCTGCCATCGCCTGGGGCGATGGTCACCATCGCCTGGGGCGATCCAGGCCAGATCGCCTGGGGCGATCCAGGCCAGAATATGCACACTCGATTTTCTTCATTCCAAACCACTTTTCATCACATAATCTGCACACTAAGTACATACATTAGTATAACAAACACAAGTTTGTTGATCATCAAAACTCAAAGATAAACCGGGGATAATTTAACGCATTAAACGCAACCATGCGTTTAAGGCTCAACAGTAAGATATTGATGAAGTTGACTGGTTTATTTCAGGGTAAAAGTCTCTAGTGCTCATACAGGAATGCTGAGAACACCTCGGTAAGAAAGAGCAACCACATATTAGTAACCTAAAGAGTTAGGTGCATAGGCCGAGCTCGAAAAGTTTCCCCTATTGTTCTGTTATGATTGACATTCAGATCGAGTAAACTCGGAACAACCAATGAGGATTGATAGTATATCACCAAACTTTGTTTTTCCACAATTGTCACTATTTCAGATAATGGTGACTTAACCTTACTCTAGTTAATTAATTTTGTGCATTACACATTATTAATATTAACTTCCTATTTAAAAAGAAATATGTTTTAAATCACCATTTTCTCATAAATTTGATGATGTCATCAAGAAATAATTCGCGAGCTAGGATGTCATCATCACTTGGTGGTAGCTCTCACACGAGAAATCAAGGAAATGAGGGAAATTCTTCTGAGGAAGTACGTAACCCAAGAAGGAACGACGAGCAAGAAGAACAACATCCTCGACAAGAGCTACCCAACAGGAATGCGATGGAAATTTTACTGCAGTTCATGCAATTCTGTCAACAAAATCCACCACGAATGTCATGAGGAATGAAGAACCGTTAGATAGAGCACTTGAACGATTTCTGAGGTTCCACCCACCTAAATTCTACGGAACCCCTAATGCCCATCATGCAGAAGAATGGTTGCTCAAAGTTGAGAGAATTTTTACTGTTCTCAACTATTCTGATGAACAAAAGGTCAGCTTTGCTGTCTATCAATTTGAAGATGCAGCTCATCATTGGTGGAGAGTCATAGATCACCAATGGAAAAGAAAACAAACCCCGAGGACCTGGACTAATTTTGTACGTGCATTCGAGGAGAAATATGTTACGCAGGTAATACTGAACACCCGTGAACGAGAGTTTATGGATTTGGTACAAGGAAGACATACTGTAGCTGAATACGAGGCCGAATTCCACCGACTAATTCACTATGCTCCACATTATATGGATGATGAACCAAGAAACACTAAGAAATTCATTCAAGGCTTAAATCTTGATATCCGTTGGGCCACACTATCCACCGAATCCACTAATTATCTTTCTGCAGTCAACCAAGCGTTACGAGTTGAATCCGATATAAATCATTGATCCAAAGAGAGCAGAGGGAAAAGAGGCTCTATAACCCAACTTTGACAGACACAAGCAATAAGAAGAGGAATCTTGGAAAGGAAATGATTGGAGAACCAACTGGACAGAAACCACAAAGAGACTTGGGTAATGTTAATGCACCGAAATGTGGATATTGCAAGATGCCCACTCACAAGGAAGAGAACTGCTGAGTATCCAGGATTACCCAAAAAGGACCCAGAAGATACCACCGCCACAAAAACCGAGAATCCCAGCAAGGGCTTATGCTTTAATGGGAAATGAAGAAGTTGACCCGATCGTTGTGGTTGAAGGTATCGTTATTCACTTTCAAAAGTTGACTAAATTTTGTTCGACCCTAGAGCTACACATTCTTTTGTTATACTGATAACAATTGGCATATCATCTAGGAATCAGTTTACCGATAAGAATTGAGGTAACCACCGATATCGTCAATAAGAACTACCAACTAAAATTCTACGAACTAGAATATCTGGCAAATTTAATCAAGCTACATACATACATACATGATTACGATATTATACTGAGCATGGACTGGTTGTTCAAACATCAAGCTCACGTAAACTGCTACACCAAGGAAGTGACTTCACCAGGTGCGACTACACCAGCTACCAAAGATGCCAGCAATCATAAATGATAGATGGCGGTAATATCTACATTGGAATCAAGAACAAATATAAGAGATGAGAAACTAAAACCGAAGTAAATATAGCTACCAGAGAGAAAGTCTCAGCAAAATCATTACCTGAGGTTGGATTTGACCCTAACCTTTTTCCTTCCTTTTAAAGTCGCTCACTTTTTCAGCCAGAGAACCTTTTGCGGACATACACTACTCCACCTAGTTTCTTTATCATTTCATATCCGGCTATGGATTAATTAGGACTTGATATCAAAATTTTGATGTTGATATTGACATTTTCTTTGAATACCTACGCCCTGTATTCATTCCGGGTAGTGGAATAAAATATTTTTTCTCTCTCTCTCTCTCAACCATGTGTTTCTTCTTCTACTTATTGATTCTTATCCAAATACTAAAGGGATCGTTATCCATAACTCAGAGAGTCATTGTAGACCATGCTGCTCACCAGAAACGGAAAACCCCAAGTGTAGTTTTCTCGACTCGACGACAACAACAGAAGATCGGCTAGATTGAAGAAACACGTTACGCAACTACAAAAATCATGTCAAAGGAAGCTAGGACATGAAGTAAGGACTACTGAAGATTCCAACTTAAGGCTTCAGAGTTTTGCGGTGACAATGATGGAATCTGGGGACCAGATTCCTTGAAGGATGGGAGATTGTAATACCCCAAAAATCTAAATTACAAAATTAGACAAAATAAGTTGAAGCTATCAAAAATAAATCCATAATAATGGTAAAATATTGAAACAAAATTCACTAGGCATCAAAATACCATTTATCACACTAAATTCAAATATATATTTAAATCATAGAAACAATAAATAATAACAATTATATAATTCTAAATAATAATAATAAAAAATAATCATTTTGAATTAATTTTAAAAAACTTAATATTTGGCAACTTACCACAACACTTGTCCACACTTCAACACCCTAACACATGCACACAACCCCTATAAATACCCCTCATTTCTTCAGATTAACACACACCTTCAAGAGAATTCTTGGCAAAAATTAAGATAGATTATGGTGTAGGAATAGGGAAAATTATGAGGAAAATACCAAATCTCCTCCAAAAAATCCAAAAATTTCACACAATCATCCTTATACACCCAGAAAACATTTAGAATAGGAGGTGTTCAAAAATCAGTATCCAAATTCGTCCAGAAAATCAAAATCGCGAAGAACTGTGAGATGTCCAAAGCCCAGAAAACCCATTTCAAAGTATCGATTTCAAGCTACGATTTCGTGCCTTTATCAAACGATTTTAAACTTGGAGTCTAAATGAAAGTTGTTCAAAATGTGTTAAAGCTTATGGGTATGTCGGCCGATGGCCCAAACGGCCGCCGTACGAACTGATTTACGGTGACCAAAACATCTCGTTAATCATTTCGACAAATAGAATTCTGGGCAAAATCGGTTTGGAATTTCAAAATGATTTCTAAACGAAAATGGTAGATCTCGTCGCGACGGACACGACTGTAAATTTTCAGCCGCGCGTGGCGGCCGAAGCTTGTTCACGCGCCGTCACGGTGGCGCGTGAGTTACACGCGCCTCCCCGATATGGCTTTTTCCGGTGGCCGAACATTTATGGACTGATTTTAGGCATTTCTGGAAAGTCTCGTGATTTTTCGACTTATGGACTAATCGATTCCTTTGATTGAACGAATCCTTTGACTGAATGATCGAATGAATGGAGCCCTGTATATTATCCACTGGACAACGCGGCTTCGGCCCAGAAAGTGAGTCCAATGAACAACGGATGACAGTCCGGGTATATGGTTCATCTGAACAACGCGCACCGTTTTACGGTCCGGAGAATAGTTCATCTTGGCTCGTAAATGACTGAATGTACAGATCCTATCTGAATATGTGGGGAAAAGTGCTACACCGAACTGTCCGGTGGGAGCCACCTCTTTAGCCCACGATATTCACTCTAAAATCCTATATCGTCACTGTTCATTATTGACAATTACTTGATTGCAAGATCTTTGTTACATGACATAACATATTCATACATTACACTGTTTGATAATTACAGATATTAAAGCTAATGTTATTCCCTCACTAAGTCCCCAAAGACTTAACCTCTGTTTTCCTTGTTATTTATTGTGAGTTCCAGATACAGGAGTACCGGAGCTAGAACCGGAGGGAAATTAGGAAAAATGGAAATGTGGGCTTACCCGGGACTGTTATAGTATTTTCTCTTTTATTAAGTGTCGGACTATTATAAGGAGTTTGTAATGGGATGTATTTTGTTACTAATTAGACTGTATAAAAGCTTTCGCTATTTCCGAAAAGGTTTAAAAGCCTCGTGCATAATGTTCTTAGAGAATGTGGTACCGGATAAGGGTTAAAGTAATTTGTGCCCGAGTCGGGTCCCACAATTTTTCCCTACATGTTTGATTACATGCACTAAATGCTTGGATTAATACACTAATAACGGGTTAAGGGCACGGGGGTCCTTACAGTATCTCCGATGCCACATGAGGGACGTCGAGACAAGCTTGAATGAATCTTCTCAAGAAAAACCGGTGATTTTTTGTCCAGCTGTTTAAGACCGAACATGCTAAGAGTTGTTCTCTTATATTTTCTGCTGCTGGCGGAACTGATATAGGAATAGGGAACTAAATTTTGAGAATGAGCCAATGATTCATGGGTGCAATGGGTTGAACCAAGATTGAGCTGCGCCAACCAGTGTAGTCAGGAATACCCGACATTTCACAACATCTGTGAGTTGCTGGAGGAGTGAAGCATTCTCAAAGCGTTATAAATTCTCATATGGATCTTGTGGCCATCATAACTTCCAATGTTTGGAGCTCATAAACTGGATGGCATAGGATCGTCAAGGACTTCGGGTGAAAGGAGTACCGTTTTTGATGGAATGGGTTCGACCCTTCATTGTATCCCGCATCTGCTGCAATTCACCCTTGATGTCCTCCATCTGATGGTGCAAGGTTCTGCTACTTGTTTCTTCCATTTGGCTGAATAGGTCTTCGGCCTTTTTGTTCTTCTCTTCATGTTCCTCCGAAGAGACTAGATGTTCTTATTCATTCATTTGTCTTCCTTGGGTGGAGGTATAAATTACTTCATGACTCCACCCATGGTGTTGGCAATGATCTGAGTAAGTTGTTCCATCGGTATTCCCATGGTGGGGAACACAGGGGTGCTATTCTGCTCGTCCTGAGGAGGAACATTATGTGAGGATTCCACATCATTAGTTTCTTCTTCATGCTGCGGGGATAAATGATGTGTTTGATTTGGGGGGACGGAAGGGATGACCATTTGATCCTTGTCCTCAACCTTTGCTTTCTGCCATTTCTTTCACAAAATAATGTTCTTCACTTTAACGCCTTTAACTCAAAACTTCCCACAGACGGTGTCAATGATGATCTAATATTTTCGCTACCCAATAAGAAAGTACAGTAAAAAATAAGTAAGACACGATAATCTTTACGTGGAAACTGATAAGTGTCATTTTTACACTTATTTTGTTGTGAATTTGTATTGATTTTCATATTGATTCCTGGACCATTTTACGTTTTTTTGTATATATTTGTTGATTTCAGAATCTAGGCTTAAGTGCATGAAAGTGGAGGATTTGAGCTAATTAATGATGAAAAGGACAAACAGATACCTCCTCTATTTGAGCTAATTAACGATGAAAGTTGAGGATTTGAGCTAACCATCTCTGTATCAAAGCATTTTATTATAAAAATAAAACTGAAATTATTAACAAAAGCCTCATTTTATTTTTAATAATATTTTACTATATATTTTAACAATATGTTTTAACAAAATTACCGTCATTAAATTACAAAAACTCGTGATCCCTAAAACAACCAAAAATATTCATAACATAAAATAAAAATGAAAGAAAGTTTGTTAAAAATGTAAAACACAAAAAATCAATCAAATTAAATAACAAGAAATATATTTTTAAAAAATAGATAGTTGGTTGGTTTCCATGTTAATATACTATTTAATTATGTTGTCTTATCCTTGCTCGTGGGAAGTAAAAACCATCGCCTCGAGTGCCCAAACTTTGACTAATTTTGCCGTATTTGATGACATTTTTCAATTTTTAATTTATTCAAACTTAAGATATTCTTTTATTAATGTTGACTAATTATTCAGAGATGTTTTTATCTAATGGCATTAGGCTGTTAAGAAAAAAAATCTAGAATGAAATTTAAGGAAATTCCGCATTAAATTGGCATGTGTAAAAATAAAACTTTAGAGAATCATTTTGTTATATACAAATACGTTTTAAAAAATATTATTATATAAATATAGAGATACCAAATTTTTATTTCATTTTACCAATTGCTTCATACAAAACAATCCATGTATTTATGTACATGTGTATCTTTTAACCTCAGAAAAAAGGGAAAATACTTATATATATTCGGTGTTTGTGAATACCAAGATATATAAATATATATGTATATGTATATGTTTGTATTCGTGTCGGTATATTATAATATCGAGTGTATGGAAGTGAGACCGAAAGAAAGTATGGCAAAATGGAAGGATATAGAGGTTACGTATGAATGGATAGACTTTATTCGAGAAATTATATGAATGATTAATTTCAAATGACATCTAAATGAGTGTATTTGAAATGCATCACAATTTATTGAAAATACTTTCGATATAGGGATTTGAAATTTGTTTGAATTTTGTTCTTCCAAACGAATTAAGAAATTTGAATCATTTATTTGAAGTCCATAATCTCAAACCTATCGATCCAAATGTACCCAAATATTCTATCTTATTAGACCAAAAGGAGCTCAAAAAATAGACTAAAGGATATTTTATATTAGTAATTCCTGTATGTGATGTATGTACAAAATTACGTTTTTTACGTATTAAAAATTCTTTTGGTATTAAGTAAGTTTTGTTCAAAGAATTTAAAGATTATATTAAATTAAGAATCTAAGGATGTTTTTATAATATTTTTGATAACTAAGTAAATAATTTATCTAAGTAGTATAATTTCTTGTTATTTTTAAAAGTTATGGTGTTATATATATATATATATATGGTGGTTTTTTTTTATATCACGACACCAAGATGGTTATTGTGAGATCCTAGACCTAGCGCAGCTGGTAAGAGTTAACATTTAGTTTGGAGAGATTCGAGTTCGAGTTTCGTAGTGTGCGAAAAAATATTTAGCCCATCCCTCTAAAAAATAAAATAACAACAGATGGTTATTGAATACTATAACATAGTATAAATAATGTTTTTAAGAGATCAAAGTAGAACTCACATTATTTAAAATGTAATAAACAATAAGGGTTTTTTTTTCTATGTTTTAGAGCGTGAAGTTCATCTTGTGCAGTATGATCATCACATAAAATGATCAAACGAAAATAATTGGTGGAATAGATAAGTATGCAAATCTTTGATCATGAGTTCGATTTCCACTATCAATATTTTTATGGTCGAGCATGTCGCAGCGGTCTTGCCTAGTGCGGTTTATATTGCTTCGTTGTTTGTAGGCTTGCGTCATCACGATAATTTATCCAGTGTGCATCTAAAAAGTAACTACTGTGGATTCCTCCATCATAAAAAAATAATAATATCTAATTGTAAAAGTTTATAAATATCCATAGCATTAATTTATGATAATATTATCCAAAGTTATGCACTTTTAAACAAAGGAATCAAAAAGAAAGTTGAAACAATAAGCTCCAAAAAAGTACTATAATATTCCTGAATGCTATATTAAATATAAATTCCTATTTTTTTTTTAATTCTAAAGTAGACAAATGAAAAGTTCGGAGATATATTACAAAATTAATCAAAGACAATTAGACAAACGCAATAAAATTTGAAGTAAATACATAATATTTTAGGACAAAAAACCATTCATAGTCAACCCCCACCCCCCACCAATACCAACTGTCGCCAATCAACACAAAGCACAAAGTTACAAAATAAACAAACAATGGTCAGCTCACGTTTCACAATGAAACCCCACATTCATTTGTTGCTTTGCGACCCCCAACTCTCCATTGGCCGCCATTAACAACCGTAAAGCGTTTGTCTTGTGATTTTTTCTTGTATGAAGATCTTTCTTCAGCAGCTGTGTTTAAGAAAAGTATAAAACTCTACTTCGGTCGCCATCGTGGAATTTTCGTATATGATTTGCTTGCTTGACTATCTATCTCTGATTTGAAAATACGGGTTGTTTCCTATTTTTAATGCTTGGGTAGAAAATCCGATTCCAAGAATTGAGCCTTTTGTTCAACTTTGTTAACCTCTCCCATTGAGAAGGGTTCTACTCTGGTTGCTCATTAGAAAAAAAAGATCATATTTTGCAGAAGTAACATTGATTCTTGAAGAGGGTTTAATTTACGGGTGTCCTTTTTCCTGTATTTAATCCTTTTTTGGAGAGATCCCATTTCAAGACCGAGCTTTATTCTTCACCTTTGTTCCTCACTTTCTTGGGTTTTTTCCCTAAAAGGAGCTTCTTTGTTTGCGTAATTATACAAAATTCCCATTTTGAAGAACACCAATAGTTTCTTGAAAAAGGGTTTTTTTGGGGGACATCTTGAGTAGAAAATAGTTAGAAATGGGGAGTAAATGGAGGAAAGTGAAGATGGCGCTTGGATTGAATCTGTGTGCTTTTGGGCCGGTGAACCATTTATCTGATAATGATCGTGATGATGACTCCTTGCCGCCTTCTGAGCTACATCCGGCAGCAGCCATGCCGGCCCCGGCCCCGGCCCCGGAGGACTTGCCCTCTGTTCCTCCAACACCTGGTTCGAGTAAGACGAGGCTTCCTAAGAGCTTGAGTAGAACTTCTTCTAAGGTTTGATTTTGTCTCTTAGCTTCATCGACTACTTATGTTAGTGATTGAATTGGTTTAAGGTTCGTGTAAGAATCACCCTCAAATTTTTAACATTCTGCGACGAGGAATGTTTCCTACTAGGGTGGATTGGGGCTGGAGAAATGTTTTCAAATTTTATGATCAATTTTTTTTAGAATATATGGTTGCATTTGTAAAATGGATTTGAGCTTCATTGGTTTAAAATATGTTGTCCATTTTCGTTGTTTATCTATGTTGGGCTCCCCAACAATTGATATGGGTATGTCAAATCAGTCAAATCTTCGTATTAATCTAGCTTAAGTCTTGGCTAGGATAATCTATAATTTAGGAAGACTAGTAGAATTATAATTATCTAGTTGCGTTAAGATTTAAACTTCTACACAATCTATAATTTAGGAAGATTAGTAGAATTAGATTTATCTAGTTGCATTAAGATTTAAACTTCTAGACGATCTATAATTTAGGACGACTTGTAGAATTAGAATTCTTTAGTCGCGCTGAGATTTAAACTTCTGGTCTTAGAGTCAAAATTCTAATTTTCCCCGTATCTTTTGTTCCCTTTTAATCAACAGTATGTTGAATCAAGAACTTACGGTCATCTGTTTCTCACTAGCTTTTGCTTAAATTTGCAGAAGAATTGCGCAATATGTTTGGCATCGGTCAAACGAGGAAACCAGGCGATTTTTACAGCAGAGTGCTCGCATACCTTTCATTTCCAGTGCATTGCATCACATATTAAACATGGCAACCAAAATTGCCCGGTGTGCAGAGCAAAATGGAAAGAACTACCATCTCAAGGCCACGGCCTTGATCCTTTAATGGGGAGATCAAGGGTACAGCCCCTTGATTGGCCTTACAACAATGATAGGATCACCGATATCCATCAATTCCCGCCTCGTTCGAATTCCAATCGAAATGTCTCGCCACTGTTTCAGGCCCCCGAGCCAGCACTCTTCAATGATGATGAATCCTTGAATCTTGAAACAATATCTACTGAGAGAAACATTTCGGACAAGAGTTCAGACAATTTTGATGGCCAAAGAGAAGTTATTATTAAGTCTTACACAGAATTTTCGGTTGTTCCTCAATCAAGCACTGTTGATAGCTTTACCGTGTTACTTCATCTAAAAGCTCATTGTTCGAATTCATGGCCTTTTTTCAGCAGGAACGATGCAAAATTGCCCCAAATCTCTAAATTGCCTCGTGCACCTGTTGATCTCGTAACGGTTCTTGACACAAGTGGGAGCATGGCGGGTACAAAGTTGGCATTGTTAAAACGAGCTATGGGGTTTTTGATACAGAATCTTGGTCCCAACGATAGGTTGGCAGTCATAGCCTTTTCTTCCTCGGCTCATCGCCTCTTTCCCCTCTGTAAAATGTCTGAGACAGGGCGATATAAAGCATTACAAGCTGTCAATTCTTTGGTTGCCAGTGGAGGAACAAACATCGGTGAAGGCTTGAGAAAGGGGGCGAAAATAATGGAGGATCGAAGAGAAAAGAATTCTGTCGCCAGTATAATATTTTTATCTGATGGGCAAGATACGTATTCAATCAATGATTCTGGTGGCAATCGGAATCAACCGGATTACAGGTCGCTTCTTCCCTTATCTATTCGCCCAGAAGAAAGTTCGGGTTTCAAGATTCCTGTTCACACCTTTGGCTTCGGTACAGATCATGATGCATCATTGATGCATTCAATTTCTGAGATTTCGGGAGGGACTTTTTCTTTCATCGAGACTGTGGGGGCAATACAGGATGCATTTGCACAGTGCATTGGTGGCCTGTTAAGTGTTATGGTAAAAAATCTTCAAGTAAAGGTTGAGTGCATCCACCCGACTATCTATCTTGAGTCTATCAAAGCTGGAAGTTACATTAACCGTGTGTCTTCTAATCACCGAACCGGATCCATTGATGCTGGAGACCTGTATGCGGATGAGGAGCGAAACTTTCTCGTTTCGATAAACATACCAGCTGAATTATTTAGCAATGAAACATCATTGTTGAAGGTAAGGTGCAGTTACAACGATCCCTTCAATAAAGTAACGGTGGCCTTGGAAGATCATGAGGTTAGAATTGGGAGAGCTAAAGTGGTTATACAGGAAACCATCTCTATTGAAGTTGACAGACAGCGGAACCGGGCTCAAGCAGCAGATGCAATGGCACAGGCACAAACGGCTGCAGAACGTGGAGATTTACCTGGTGCCATTTCTATACTTGACAACTGCCGAAAGTTGTTATCAGAGTCCATGTCAGCTAAATGTCAAGATATCCTCTGTATCGCTCTTGATGCCGAGCTTAAGGAAATGCAAGATAGAATGGCAAGTAGACATGTGTATGAGGAATCTGGAAGGGCGTACATTTTGTCAGGATTGAGTTCACACTCTTGGCAAAGAGCAACTGCTAGAGGCGATTCAACAGATGGTTCGAGCCATACTCAGGCATACCAAACTCCATCAATGGTCGCAATGGTTACTCGTTCTCAGGCCACATTGAAGAGCGGTTCTTCAAATCAGAGACGACTACGACCAACATGGTCGTTTGCATCACAACTGAATCCAAGGTAGTGATTTAATGACCGGAGAAAATGAGGTGATTTTTTTCTTTAATAATGTTCTTGTCTTGTCATGTAAAGAATAAAACTGTGTAAAGGTGCAATGCATGTGTATGTGGAAGGGATGGTAAAAACTAGCTTACATTAATAACTTTTTGTTATTTATTTGTTGGGTGCACGGACGATTTTATCTTCATTGTTTTGAGAGTAATTTTTATTGAGATCAGTGAGATGCAATGCAAATATCCTACTATTGATGTTGTACCATCTGCAATTTCATCAATATGTCTTTTTGTGGGATATGTTGTAAATCTCAAGGTGTAATTTGGTTAATTTTTCATCTAAATGATATTCATGTTTCATGCTCGACGGTTTCTATTCATCGTCTTCTCAATGAAAACAATTGATCTAATTACTCGGCATAAATCAATTTCATCTCAAACCCGAAACTTTAGTTCTTCCTAAACAAGAGATTAAAAAAATGTGCTTAATTGAAGAATATAAGTAAGCATCAAACTATTCACAATCCTACTTCTATGCCACCATTTTTTTCTTCTAAAAAACAATATATATAACTATTTGATATTCGATCGAAAAATTTGAATTCCATGATCCGACTTAACGTTTTTCATGCTTATATTTCCCCTATTCAAAACTGATTTTCTTGGTGGTTGTTGAAGTGCTTCCCCGTTGCAGGGTACCTTAGAATTTAGACAAACCTTCTACAGAAGCTATTCCAGCTTCCCGTGTTCGGGACAAGCTTCCCTATCTCTTGTTTCAATGGTCTCACATTCCTTTTCAGCTCGGAAACTCTCTTTCATGTCATCAAATGCAACAATTTGCTGGTTCTATGATAAACCAGCATTAACAAAACAGAAAAAAAAAATAAAAACATATCAAGCTAATATAACAGTATTGTACATAATGAATCATCATACTTAGCATTTAATCCCAATGAATTGGGGTAGGCTATATGAACAATAGAGATAATCAAGTCGGGTTGGACAAGTACATCAGTCTTCTCCAAGCGCTTCTATTGGTCAGAATATCTCTTTAATCACCATGAACTATAACATCGAGCAATGTCTTCTTGGATCGTCATTTCGCTCTCGTGAAATTGCCAAAATGACCCGATTGACGCATATGTGCATTACTGGGCATACGCCATATATGACCGAACCAACGTAACGACTTTCTTAGATATTCACTTCTATACAAGCTACACCTACTTAAGCTCGATCAATAACTTTTCTGAACTTTAGATGTCTCCTATGTAAAATACACAAAGCAGACCGTAGAACAAATAGTTCCAAAGTTCCAGTTTGTGATGGAATGGCTGTCGAATGCCCTATACCCTAATTTTCCAATCGATGTTGCAGAGTTGTCTAGTGTATTATGAGAGAGAAAATGAATTTGGAATGGGCCCAAAGTTTTTTTAAGCAAGACCAAACTTTTTTTTAAGACAATATCAATGCTTCCTAAAATATTCAATTTTTTTTGACTTTTTTAAATAATTTTGTCAGGATCAATTAGGGTGGGTGGCCAGTCCACATCGAGTTCAACCAACTTGAGCTGCTATAGCTCGTGTTCTTGAAATGACTGCACCGATAGATCATATCGAGTTTAGTTTCTAAACCGAGCGAAAGACACTCGATATAACCCTCTCTAAAACTGATTAACCATTTGAAAGTCATTTTAAAGGTATGCAAGTAAAATATGTTTACAATAAGGCCCTCACTGCCTTAGCGATGTGACCAATAAAACATAAGATAAGATAATGTAAATCATGAATTATATTTGGTACGTCTAGAGTTAAGTTGATTATGAATTACTATTATTATTCATAAATAACATGCCATAATTTAGTTACATGCAAAAATAGACATGTCTTCTTTTTTTTCTTTCTAATCAACTACTCTATCTTCATTTGTACTGCAAGACTGTGTTTGGTTGCTGTGATAGAATAAATGATGGATAGATAAAAAGGTGGATAATGAGATGATAAGTAAACTGATGGATAAACTATATTGTGTTGGTGCATATGATTAGTAAAATATGATAAATAATATTGTGTTTGGTGTACCTGATAATACATAGTATAGATTTATATTATTCATAAAATATCAAAAATACCCTTGTTGAGGTTTCACTTATTATTACTATTTACAACAATTCTTTTATTATATCCGATATTTATTTATAAATATTTTAATTTATGACATATTAAATAATTTATTTTAATAATTCAATTTATTTAAACAATTAATTAAATAAACTAAATTAAATTAAATTTATTTATTTTGATTATTAATAAAATGTTACAATAGTATTGATAAATTATCAATATTATAAAAAGTATCACAAATGAGTAAAATATATATATAATAGCGTAAGAACATTTTTTCAAGCTTTCTTCCCTATTTCATAGCTAAATTCATCGTGTTCTTTAGTTCTATATAAGCAAAGAGGTTATACAAATTCAAAAAAAAGTTCCAGGAGTGATTTTTTTTATACCGATGCGCGTTGTTGGTTTAGACCACCATTAACATCCATAAATGTGAATAAGAGTCTTGCTTACTCTAAGGAGATTAAAACAAAGATAAGATTTTTTTGTCACAAATTCATGACTCATTCTGAATTACATTGTAAAACACATCAAGAGAAATGGGTTGCACAAACTGGAGAAATGGATCGATCACATTCTTCTCCCATTCTTTCTCGGTCTTCTCCTCTCAGTCGAATTTGCTTGAAATGGGTCGGGATGATAGAGAAGATGATCTTCAAGCAAATGCATTTTCTATAAATTAGTATTAATTCATTAGAAAATAACTTGTATTTACCTGAAATGGCAGCAGAATTCATAATACAAATTAGTATAATTACATTAATATAATTTGTTTAAACAAATAATTAAATTAAATTTACTTCTTTAATTTAATAATTAATAAAATATTATAATGAATTATATAATATATGTAAATACGTTATAAATATTATATTAGATATTACAAAACTAATTTGAATAAAAAAAATGCAAATTCAATAAAAAAAGTGTGAAATGGTAATCTAGTAAATTTGCCTCGTTATCATGAATACTATTTGAAATGAGTTTACCAATCATGTGTGGAAGAAGGGATCCAATTTCCCATTAATTCCTATATCTACATTGTTTAAATCCCGAGGCTCCGGGATTAAACACTTGTGCTAGTATACGAGCCAAACATGAGATATTATCCTTATCCCACTTTAATCCTATATACCAAACGCAGCCCAAAAGGACCCACAATCCTGACTTCCCTCGCCCAAAATGTCTCTACAAAACAACCCACAAAAGATACATGAACACCATTGTACTTGAAAAATCAACATATATAAACGAATGGTACAAATAAATCACCAAAATAGTAGTTATAAAAACCCCCTGTATCTCATATGTATCTCGGTTCCTTTAGTTGTTCCTGTAGCAGACTCAAACATAATATAATTTCTACAATTGATATATCTTATGCAAATATCTTGACATGTCATAATAATCTGTTGAGCCTTAAACGCATGGTTGCGTTTAATGCGTTAATTAATCCCCGGTCAATCTTTGAGTTTTGATGATCAACAAAGCTTGTGTTTGTTATACTAATGCATCTACTTAGTGTGCAGATTAAGTGATGAAAAGTGGTTTGGAATGAAGAAAATCGAGTGTGCATATTCTGGTCTGGATCGCCCCAGGCGATGGTGATCATCGCCCCAGGCGATGGCAGCCAGGCGAGGCATCGCCACGCACATCGACAGAGGCGATGGCTAGGCGAGCATACCAGGAAGATCGCTCCAGGCGATGATGACCATCGCCTGAGGCAATGACAACCATGAGGGACTTCGCCCCGCACATCGACAGAGTCGACATCGAGGCATGCGCGCAGGGGGAGATCGTTTGAGGCGATGGGCTGATCGCCCGAGGCGATGCGACGAACGCCTGAGGCGATTGCTGGTTCGTTTGAGGCGATGAAGATTTTGGACATGCTGAGGCTACGACCTTGATTTTTGCTCTGGATCGCCTGAGGCGATCGACCCATTGCCTGAGGCGATGTGCGTGATTTGGTGACCGTTGGGGCGCGGCGATGGCTGAGGTGATGCTGGAGTGATTTCATCCTTTTGTGTAGCAACGGCTAGTAGGAGCCTAGGGGGCCTCCTACACTATAAATATTGATGCTTTGGAGCATTTTGAAGCTAAGAAACAAGTCTACAAACTTCTACAAAGCCTTGATCATTTTGAATTAATATTGCATTGCAATCTCCATACATTGTTGTTGTATTGGAGCTTGTAATTCTTTTCTTTGTTAGAGTCTTGTGTTTCTTCGTGTGAGTACACCGTGAAGGTGTTTGTTGGTTTTATTGTAAAGGTCCTTCAACACCAAAGCAAGTTGGAAAATTGTAAAGTCATCAACAAGTCTAGTTGGTGCAAGTGTGTGGCTATCCTTGGAGCCCTTAAGGCCAAGAAGACTCGTGAAGAGTGTTGGTAGCTCGGGAAGAGCTTTGTGTACTCGGGAAGAGTATTGTGCTTGGGAAGAGCTTGTGTACTCGGGAAGAGTAGTGTGCTCGGGAAGAGCTTTGTAAACTCGGGAAGAGTTGTTGTGTGGCTAACTTGGAGCCCTTAAGGCCAAGACCAATTGTTCTAGTGGAACCTCGGTTGGAGGTTATCTAACCGGGAAGAGGAGACGTAGGCGATTCATCGCCGAACTTCTATAACAAATCTCTTGTCTTTTATTGCTTTAATTCCTTTACGCATTTATTTATTTTGTTCTTTTATTTATCGATTGACTCAAGGCTTCCGCAAAGCGCAAAACTCTTTTATTTTTCAAACTCATTTTAAAACGCTAAAGTAGCCAAGGAATCTCATCCACCCCTCCTCTTCGATTCCAACATAATCCACTCATCCCAGTGAATACCCCCTTCAAATCTGCGGGCTGCTTATAATATTTATTCTTATATGGGTAGCACATATACCATTGCTATTACGCTCACTATGATCCCATCATAAGAGTAGCTAATGTATATTGCATTTCAACTCCATATAAGAACCCCAAATATTATATTATGGCATGCCGCACAATAATACACAAACACGCCTCAATGCGTTAATCTTCACTCACTCCACTTCATATAATAATCACAATAAGATAACACAAGTGTTCGTACGTCCCACGTACCTGAGACAAAAGGTAGAGTAATCACCAACACGATCTTTCACCCTATTCGATGTCCACCAGTAGTTTGTGACGGCTCTACACGTATGTCATCATAGAAGAATCATATCATTATTCATTATTCAATATCAAAGATATATGTACCATATCCTATATGTCACCATAAATAACTTGAAAAGAACAAACAAATAAAAATCACATGTTCTGCCGTCACCGATCGATCGGTATTTAGTACCGATCGGTCGCGAAACGCCCGTCGATCGATCGATCAACACGCTCGATCGATCGACAGAGGCAGCACCTTCCCCTCCTTTCGACCGATCGGTCGGCATAAGAGCCCGATCGATCGGTGACCCCTGTATACGCGATTTTCGTCCATTTTCACCATTTTTGCACCTTCTTCACGTTCTTTCCCCCCTCTACTATCACATACATCATCCATACTTCATTCCACTCAACTTTCTACCATTCCACTACCCTCATCTAGTTCTTGTTTTGTATAATTCCTTAATTCAACACAACACATACATCAAATTCAAGTGTTGATAGTCAAAAGAGTTTATCACTATAACTCATACAAAACTTCCTAAATACAACAACAAGAAAGCAAGAATTTGGTATAAATCACTTACCCCAATATTTTCTTGAACCTTGAATTCAAATTTTAAAGACAAACTTGTTGAAGAATCTCAGAATGGGAGAAGAAGGATTTCCTGATTTGTTTATCGTTATCTACTTCAGACTTGAGATTTATATCAACATATTTGCAATTCCAACCCTTCATTTTACTCAGCTCTTAAATAGACCCTACCACCACTTGTCATTTACTCCTTTTCAAAACAACTGATTGCATACAAGTCCTTTAAGTCTAACCAAGTTCACATTGTTACTTGTTTCATGCATTTCCTTTTATTTCTTTCTTTTATTAATCCTATCATGCCATACATACATAATAAAGGTCTAAATAAAAGTATGTATAATGGTATCTAGAACATTACAATTCTTCCCACCATAAAAGATTTCGACCCGAAATCTAATGTATGCATGAGCACACCATGATAACATGCATATGCATACACATACCGTCAAACAACTCAGGATAGAGTTGTGTTATATGATGTTCGGTCTCCCATGTTGCTTCTTCGACACCCCGCCTTTCCCACTGAATCTTTACCATCGTAATCGTTTTGTTACGAAGCTTATGCTTAGCGCGATCTAATATGCATACTGGACGTTCCTCATAAGAAAAATTCGATTCCAACTGCACTTCTGATGGTTGTAAGACATGTAATGGATCAAGTTCATACTTACGTAACATTGATACATGAAAAACGTCATGTATACCAGATAACGAGGGTGGCAACGCTAATCGATAGGCTAATGTACCAATTCGCTGTAAAATATCATATGGGCCAACATACCGTGGTGATAACTTTCCTTTTACACCAAAACGAACAACACCTTTAAAAGATGAAATCTTTAAAAACACATTATCACCAACTTGAAATTCTAAGGGTCTCCGCCTCTTGTTGGCATAAGCTGCTTGTCTATCTTGAGCCATTTTCATTTTTTGTCGTATGAGTTTTACTTTCTCATCCATTTCCCTAATCATATCAGGTCCACTCACCGATATTTTGTCTGTATCATCCCAACATAAAGGAGACCGGCAATGTTTCCCATATAAGGCTTCAAATGGAGACATTTGTATGCTCATTTGGTAACTATTATTATATGAGAATTCAATCAAAGGAAGAGCCTCTTGCCATGTAGATTCAAATTCCAACACGCATGATCATAGCATGTCTTCCAAAGTCTGTATAGTCCGTTCAGTCTGTCCATCCGTTTGTGGATGATAGGCTGTACTCAATCGTACTTCAGTCCCCATGGCTGTTTGTAGTCCTTCCCAAAAGTGTGAAGTGAATCTCGGATCTCTATCAGATATAATAGATATGGGAATTCCATGCAACCTTACCACATCTCGAATATATAAATGTGCCATTTTCACAAATGTAAAACTCATATTATATGGTATGAAATGCGCTACCTTTGATAATCTGTCTATAATAACCCAAATTGCGTCATACCCCGAAGGAGTTCTCGGGAGATGAGTTACAAAATCCATTGATATGTGATCTCACTTCCACATTGGTAGTGGTATGCTTTGTAATTCACCACCTGGTCTTTTCCTCTCTGCTTTTACTTGTTGACATATTAAACATTGTTTCACGAATTCTGCTATCTCTTGTTTCATTCATTTCCACCAAAATTGGGAAGACAGATCACGATACATTTTCTTACCACCAGGATGCATGTTGTATTTGCTACAATGAGCCTGATGTAGTAAATTTTGACGTAGGTCACACCTATTAGGAATTACCCACCAATCTTGTAATCGTAAACTACCATCTTCAGCTATACGAAATTTAGATACTTGATCTTGTGCTAGTATCTTTTTCCATTGTAGAACTTCATCATCTGTTTTCTGGGCTTCTCTGATTTGCTCAAAGATAACTGGTTCTACCATCAATGTTGATACTCGCACAGGTGATGTATCAATATCAAAATCATATCCTAAATGACAATATGCAGTCATTAATGTTGATAATTGGCTTACATCATCAGCTGTCACTCTAACTTTACGACTCAATGCATCAGCTGTCAAATTAGCTCTACCCGGATGATATGCTATTTCACAGTCATAATCTTTCAATAAGTCCATCCATCGTCTCTGTCTCATATTCAATTCAGCCTGAGTAAACAGAAACTTTAGACTTTTATGATTGGTGAAAATAGTAAATTTAGTCCCGTACAAATAATGTCTCCAAATTTTCAGAGCAAAAATTATAGCAGCAAGTTCCAAATCGTATACTGGGTATCGAGTTTCATGGGACTTCAACTGTCGTGAGCATAAGCTACTACATGTTCCTTTTGCATTAACACACATCCTAATCCTTGTAACGATGCATCCGTATACAAGGTAAATTGTTCATGCTCATTTGGAATGATCAAGATTGGAGCAGTAGTCAATCGATGTTTTAATTCTTGAAAACTCTGTTCACAATTGTCAGACCAGATAAAAGGTATTCCTTTTTGTGTTAACTGTGACAAGGGCTTTGCAATTTTGGAAAAACCTTCAACAAAACGTCGGTAATATCCAGCCAAGCCCAGAAAACTGCGAATTTTTGGTACCGAAGTAGGCGCTGACCAATTTACCACAGCCTCTATTTTCATCGGGTCTACTGCAATACCTTCTCGTGATATTACATGTCCTAAAAATTTCACATTACTCAACCAAAAATCACATATACTAAATTTGGCATATAACTGATTCTCCCGCAAAATTTGTAGCACAATTCGTAAATGGTGAGCATGGTCCGTGTCATTTCTCGAGTAAATCAAAATGTCATCTATAAATACAATCACAAATTGATCCAGACAGTCATGGAAAACCTGATTCATTAGGCTCATAAAAATAGCCGGAGCGTTAGTTACCCCGAATGGCATGACTAGAAATTCATAGTGACCATAGCGAGTTCGGAAGGCTGTTTTCTGTACATCTGCCTGTTTTACTTGTATTTGATGATACCCTGATCTCAAATCTATCTTCGAATAGATTGCAGACCCTTGTAGTTGATCAAATAGATCATCAATACGAGGTAAAGGATATTTATTCTTCACGGTCACCTTGTTCAGTTGTCTATAATCAATACATAACCGCATCGACCCATCTTTCTTCTTTACAAACAACACTGGTGCCCCCCAAGGAGAAACACTAGGTCGTATATATCCTTTATCCAATAAGTCTTGCACCTGAGTCTTCAACTCTTTTAACTCAGTTGGAGCCATTCTATACGGTGCTCGAGAAATTGGAGATGTTCCTGGCATCAATTCAATTTCAAATTCCACTGCTCGAGTTGGTGGAAATCCTGGAATTTCATCCAGAAAGATATCTATAAATTCAGCAACAACTGGTATATCTTCTATCTTTTTATCTATCTCCTCTTCTGCTCTATCAATAGCATATATTAGATAGCCCAGGTGTCCACGTTCTAACAAACGCGACATTTTCATCATAGAGATCAACGGACTTCTTGAACGTGAACCTTGACCATAAAAGATCCACTTCGGACCAAATTCAGATTTGAACCGAACTATTTTACGACAGCAATCAACAAGAGCCTGCTATTTATTCAAGATATCTATCCCAATAATACAATCAAAATCATGCATATCCAAAATTAGTAAATTAGCCCTCAAAGTATTTTCATCACAACTAATAACACAATCCTGTAACATACTATCTGTTATCATCTTTTCTCCCGCGGGTGTCGAGATAACCAAAGGTATCAACAATGGGGACGTAAGCATATCATACCTCGTTACAAAATTTTGTGCAACAAAAGAGCGTGATGCACCCGTATCAATCAACATTAATGCAGGATAAGTACATAATAAACACTTACCCGTGATTACATATTCTGGAGCCGCTTCTGCTTGTTCTCGATTCAATGCATACACTTGACCTTGAGAAGGTCTAACAGATGGTCCCCTGAATGTACGTGGAGGTAAGCCCTGTTGCGATTGATTTTCCAATGCTTTTCCTCTTCCCCTCTGTGTAACACGATTCGGACAATTCCGTGCTATATGACCTACTACACCGCAGACAAAACATGTCACATGATCTTCTTTTGGAGCACTACCCACGCTTTCCAACCTTGGACAATTTCTTTTCAAGTGTGGCCCTCCACAATGAAAACACCGAATAAGTCGATTCCCCATAGTCTGTGTCTGTCCTCGGTTCAACTGACTCCCACCAAATTGTTTACCACTATATCTTGATGATATGGATGATGAGGATGATCCACCCCTTGCTTTAAATTGCTCACCTCTGGGTTTATCAGAATTCACTCTCTGTTGTGATGCTACTTCTTTATAGGCACTTACTTCGATTTCAGCCAATTCTGCTCTCATCATAGCCTCTTCAAAGGAAGTAGGGTTCTGTGAAATCACTCGATCAAAGAGTTCCGGCCTTAAGCCTCTCAAAAAATGTCTCACTTTAGCTTTCACATTGGTAGCGATATGGGGAACATATAACAATGCAGAATACTGAAGAGTGTAATCAGCTACACTCATGTTTCCTTGTTTCAGCGCAGTAAATTCCTCTTCTTTTAGTTGTCTTGCAGCAACAGAAAAGTAACGATTAAGGAAGCGGGTGCGGAAGACATTCCAGTCAATTACTTGTCCTAGAGCTTGTACTTCTTGCACAGTTGTTTTCCACCACAAATATGGTTTCTTTGCTAACTGAAATTCTGCCAATCGGACCCATGCAGTGCGAGCACAAGGGGCGGACACAAATATCTGCTCGATCCGTTCCAACCAATCTTCAGCTTCCTCTCCAGTTTCAGTACCCTCAAATTTTGGGGGTTGATAGCTCAAAAACTATGTTAAACTCAGTTCTCCTGGTAACAATACTTGTTCAACAGGTCCTTGACCGACTGGAGGTGATGGCATAGGAATTGGACCTCCAATAGCATTGACACTCAATGCCTCATCCACACCTCCTGGCAGATTAGACATGCTTTGTACATACAGAGCATCACAATATACCTGTTAAAACAGGACAAAGAAGACAACAACGACTAGCAAGCAGAACATATATCTCAGTGCACCTAGACCCCACTAGGTCACTAGTCTACCCAACACCCAGGTATATGCTCTGATACCACTAATGTAAGGCCTTCACTGCCTTAGCGATGTGACCATTAAAACATAAGATAAGATAATGTAAATCATGAGTTATATTTGGTACGTCTAGAGTTAAGTTGATTATGAATTACTATTATTTATTCATAAATAACATGCCATAATTTAGTTACATGCAAAAATAGACATGTCTTTTTTTTTTTTCTAATCAACTACTCTATCTTCATTTGTACTGCAAAAGGACCCACAATCCTGGCTTCCCTCGCCCAAAATGTCCCTACAAAACAACCCACAAAAGATACATGAACACCATTGTACTGAAAAAATCAACATATATAAACGAATGGTACAAATAAATCACCAAAACAGTAGTTATAAAAACTCCCTGTATCTCATATGTATCTCGGTTCTTTAGTTGTTCCTGTAGCAGACTCAAACATAATATAATTTCTACAATTGATATATCTTATGCAAATATCTTGACATGTCATAATAATCCACTCATCCCAGTGAATACCCCCTTCAAATCTGCAGGCTGCTTATAATATTTATTCTTATATGGGTAGCACATATACCATTGCTATTACGCTCACTATGATCCCATCATAAGAATAGCCAATGCATATTGCATTTCAACTCCATATAAGAACCCCAAATATTATATTACGGCATGCCGCACAATAATACACAAACACGCCTCAATGCGTTAATCTTCACTCACTCCACTTCATATAATAATCACAATAAGATAACACAAGTGTTCGTACGTCCCACGTACCTGAGACAAAAGTAGAGTAATCACCAACACGATCTTTCACGATGTCCACCAGTAGTTTGTGACGGCTCTACATGGATGTCATCATAGAAGAATCATATCATTATTCATTATTCAATATCAAAGAAATATGTGTCATATCCTATATGTCACCATAAATAACTTGAAAAGAACAAACAAATAAAAATCACATGTTCTGCCTTCACCGACCGATCGGTATTTAGTACCGATTGATCGCGAAACGCCCGTCGATCGATCGATCAACACGCTCGATCGATCGACAGAGGCAGCGCCTTCCCCTCCATTCGCCCGATCGATCGGCGTAAGAGCCCGATCGATCGGTGACCCCTGTATTCGCGATTTTCGTCCCTTTTCACCATTTTTGCACCTTCTTCACATTCTTTCCCCCTCACATACATCATCCATACTTCATTCCACTCAACTTTCTACCATTCCACTACCCTCATCTAGTTCTTGAATTTTATAATTCCTTAATTCAACACAACACATACATCAAATTCAAGTGTTGATAGTCAAAAGAGTTTATCACTATAACTCATACAAAACTTCCTACATAACAAGAAAGCAAGAATTTGATATAAATCACTTACCCTAATATTTTCTTGAACTTTGAATTCAGATTTTAAAGACAAAATTGTTGAAGAATCTCTGAATTGGAGAAGAAGGGTTTCCTGATTTGTTTATCGTTATCTACTTCAGACTTGAGATTTATATCAACAGATTTGCAATTCCAACCCTGCATTTTACTCAGCTCTTAAATAGACCCTACCACCACTTGCCATTTACTCCTTTTCAAAACAACTGATTGCATACAAGTCCTTTAAGTCTAACCAAGTTCACATTGTTACTTGTTTCATGCATTTCCTTTTATTTCTTTCTTTTATTAATCCTATCATGACATACATACATCATAAAGGTCTAAATAAAAGTATGTATAATGGTATCTAGAACATTACATAAATACACAATCATTTGTTTATGGAAGTTCATCATATTCAAATATGATGTAATCTTTCTACTTCCTTCTTCCATCTCATGGAAGGACTCCACTAGAAGACTTTGATTTATACACACGATCTAGCTTGGCATTCCCCATCCAACTAGAGCTCTTAGCAACTCAACAATTTATGTTCTTTAATGTCTTACATACAAAGACCTCCCAATCGGTTGTGATAAATCACCAACTATTACAATGATATTCACTCATCTATTTAAGCTCTCAAATACAAAGAATAAGTAAATATAAAGGCACAATCATAATGAGTCTGATATAGCAAGGTAAGTGGTGTCTAAAAGCTGCCCTCTAAGATGTTCTTCTTTGTAGGCTGTCCATGTTGAATGCCAACTCTTGGATTGATATTCAATCTAATATGTGAGCTTCCAATACTTGTATATATAACCACAAACAATGATACATGCATTAGACACAAGAATATGCCCAATGGAAAAGGTTCTATATGATTCCCGAGCTTGCAACTGTCATATTCTAGTTTCTGAGCTACTTTCGATGTGAGGATCCGTTCCTAATCAAGTGTTTAATTATCACACAATAATTATTTATTTGTAAACAGTGGAAGATTATTTAAAACTCCTGCCAACAAGTGGCTATAAAAAATTCGACATGACCTCCGCGCACGAGGGACATACAAAAAAAAAATGAAAAGCACAAAATCATATCTCAGTGCAGCAAGTAAATACATAATAGTATAGCATGCATCATAGGCACACATCACATAATCCGTACTAAAAATATTTACATCATACCATAGCATGCACAATAAGTCTCCAACACACATTTCATACTTAAAATATTTACATAATACCATCAACAGTAAAGAAATCTCAAATTCACAATTAATCAAGACTGAACGAAAATAAACTACATTTACATATTTATACTATCCAGGACACATCCTGGTATACTTAACTATCCTACGACTGTGATAGACAAAAGAAAACAACCTCATGTAAGACTTCCAGTGAGCATTCCCTCTTTGGGATCCTGGTCACATGTAATACCTGTCATTGCCTACACACAAAGACAACAACAGCCCCCCTAGGGGGTGAGCCAATGCTCAATATGAAATATCAAGTAATTACAACATGTATCTATAAAATGTGATATATGATGTAATGCAGTGCAATGTAATGCAATGTATGAAATGTACAAAGGATCGAATCTAAAGATACAAAATCGGAGTCCAAAGAAAGGTATCATCAGTCAATATCAAGCTCGAGCAGAGGGTGACAACACACGCACTTTGCGCTAGGAGAATCATCTTGTGTTGTGCTCGTCCTCCCTCGTGTCTAGGTCCGGTAGCAACGTGTGTTACTACGGTCGCTACCTAAACTACCTGTCATCGTCGTGCCCATCGTCCCTGACACTCAGAGTAAATCAACTCAGTCATCATCAAGAATATCAAAGAAGTGGATAGATCAATATGATATGCCCATGAATCATACATCGATGTATATTTATCAAAATGATGTGTGTTAACAAAACATTTATTTCATACATCGATATGCCAATTAAGATGCTATGAATGCTCATAATTAAATTACAATCACATAGCCAAGTAGTTTCACATAGCCAAGTAGTTTCACGTAATTACGCTCTTCAAAATCTACGCCTTACGCTCAATTTTTCCCACAGACGGCGCCAATGATGTGATCACATATTTTCGCTATTAGGTAGAAAAAGTGCGATAGAAAAAATAATAAGACACCATGAATTTTTACATGGAAAACCCCCAAAATGAAGGGAAAACCACGGGACCTAGTCCAGTATAAAATTCCACTATAAACGATGATATTTTTTACGGTGAGAAAATGAGCAAAAGCCAATGAATAAATCAAAGGGAAACATTTCCTTCTTGAAGGGATGAAGGGACGAGAGCCTCATTCTTTTCTTGACTGAGAGGATGATTTCTCTTCCCAAATGAGCCTCTCTGTGAGTTCTCGTATGATGTGGGTATTTATTTTGGTGATATTCCATATCATGGTCGACAATTATGGAGCATGATCCAAGCATAATCAGACCATAATGAGTGCGCGACTTCCGTAATTGCCGTGAGCATTATCGCATGTTCATTAACTGTTTTCTGGATATTAAAGTGCATTGGATTAGCTTTGACCAAGCATTTAATAAAATCCATGATTGATGCAACTATCCAAAGAATGGTTCTATCTTCCAAAAATAATATGCCCGATGAGGAATTTCTCCATCCTTCGTGCCCACTAATCTTCCTTCAATTATTGCTATTTTGTTTATGGCATGTTCTACTCAAAGCATGTCCGGGAAATTCGGGTTGATTAGCCGTTGTGATCGGGTCTTATGCCACTGTTTAACCACGTGGTACCGAGCAAAGTATCATCCTCTTCGGGCTTCGTGTTCGGTAATGATTTTACCCGATGTGGTCTAATTTCCCTGCCACATCAACGTCATTTCCTTGTCTGTGACTCGACGAAAACATAGGGCTTTTATTGCCCATGTCAATATGGTCAATTAACCATATTTAATTTGAAATACATGTTCGGATTCATGGAAAAATGTTTTGTCCGATTTTACGCAGTTTTTAAGGTTAAGGGCGTGAATTGTTATTCAAATTTGGAAACCTTCTTCTCATTTTGGAGAGAGATGAGGGCTTTTATTTCTGGCATGATTTCGAGTGAGATCCAGAAATTAATTTGATTTTAGTGTTCGAATGATGGATAAAATCGGTAGTGAAATTCTTCGCCAATTAGGGTTCTTTGGAGCGTAATTCGGTCCGAAATGTACTTACTAGTTTGTGATTTCGATTTGATAAAGGGTTTTTTTAGGGATTAATTAAAGGTCAAAACCCCAAAATTAATTTTAAATTGATGTTCGGATTATTGAAGAAATTGTTGGTCACAATTTTCACAATTTAGGTTTCAAGGGCGTGATTTGCGGCTCAAAATCGGAGACCTTCCCTTGTTTTTCATTCAAATTTTTCAGAGGGCTTTTAATGAGATGATATTATGATTAATACTCCCGATTTAATTCAGATTTTATGTTGGGATGATTGAGAAATCAAATAAGAGAATTTTTGAAATTTTAGGGTCATAGGCGTGGAGTATGGTTAAATGTCGAGCACTTTCCTTCGTTAGAGAAGAAGATCTGGTATAGGGATTTTATTACCCATACCGTTAATGGTAACCCTTTGAATTTAATTCAATTTTTATGTTTGGATTTGAGAGACATAAAGGCTTAAATCTTCGGTTAGGGTTCTTGATTAGTGTGGAAATTTTGATCGAAAATTAAGCACTTTCCTTTGTTTGAAAGTTGACTATAATTAAGGGGTTTTGTTACTCATGTCAAGGCGATCATTAACACGGATTTGATTTAAATTTGGTATTCAAAATCAGGGTAAATTGATAGCCGAAATTTTTGCACTTAACGTGCTATGGTTCTTCAATCGTCGCCCAAAATCATTCACCGCCCGGTGCCTTTGATCTGAACTTGGTGTCATGCCTCGATTTGTTGTATACATGTATGATATGATTAAGGTATAATTATATCAAATAGTGGTATGTTAATGGGGGTTCGAGTGGAACCAAGAATGACTTACTACATGTATGAAAAGAGATATGGTAATGGTGTACAATGAGTTGAACCATAAGATATATCAAGAAATATGAAATGTATATGCATTTGAAGGTGCATTAGCATGTGTATTTGAGTTGCAAGTGGGCATTTGAATATGCATGTGAATTGAATTTGACTTGGAGTTGCATTTGCATTTGGATGTCATCTTCATGTACATGACACTTAACATGTAATTATCTCCAAATGACATGATATCAAGTAAATTAGGGACTTAAGGTTCTATATCAAGTGGCTTAGAGGTGAAATCACATACTACACCACTTTTCACCTAAAATTATCTACAAAGCTCCTCTCCAACCCTTGGAGATTTTCTTAGGCAAAGCTTGAGTTTTCACTTGTGAAGTGAGCTAGGAAGTTGGGTGAAGTGATTTCTTAGCATCTTGGTAAGGAATTCATGATTGAACACTTGAATTATGTTATGGATGTTAAGATATGTGAAAGGAAAGATCAAGTGTGCATGTAAAGAATCATATCATGTTTATATGCTATGAAATGGATTCTTTGATGATAGAAACATGTTATTATGGTACTAGTGATTGCATGAAACCTGTTGAAATGGTTGAAAGTGAGGTGTAGGAGAAACACCAAGAAAAGAAGTAGGAAATCGCCATTTTGTTTTCTGAAACAGAGGAGGCGATCGATCGCTGTGTTTTTAGGCAATCGATCGCCTATGGCTAAACATGAGAGTGGCGGTGCATTGAGCGATCGATCGCTTCATGTGGCAATCGATCGCCTTGAGGCAGTATGTTTTCCAAAGGGGAGGCGACCGATCGCGTGAAATTAAGAGATCGATCGCCTAGGACCAAAACTTTAGGCGATCGATCGCCTCAAACATGAGATCGATCGCCAGGGTCCAGAATTGGAAAAATGAAATATTTTTGTAGAATTTGATTTTAATGCCTATGATAACATGATATATTGTTGGCATTGTTGTAGCATCATCTCAGGGGACAGGGCAAAGAGGCAATTAGCTATCAACGCCTGATTTATCGCTTTTGTGTCGCAATACAGGTACGTGTTGACGTACGGAGTATAGATATGATGCGATGATGATGTTTGTGTTTTGATATCATATGATTTATGTTATCTTGTGTCATATGATTGGTAGTTCATATGCATGTTCATACATGGATTTCATATGATTGGGATGGATGCCTTGATAGATATGTGTATATGCTTTGGTGAGATCATTGCCTTGATAGATATGCCTGGTGTGGTATATGCTTTGGCTGGGATCGTTGCCACGATAGATATACTACATATGCTTTGGCTTGAGAGATATACACTTGGTGTGGGTATATGCTCTGGCTATTATCACAGATGAGCATGGTACTATGATATGTGCTGCTAATATGAAGATGTGATGTGGTTCCACTGCCATATTGAGCTGAATAGGCATATCATATGGGGCTCGTGATAATAGGGTACTTGTTGAGACATGTCATGACATAGTGCATTTGTGGATGCATGATACAGATCATTCACATTAGATGATTTATTTGTGCTTTATCATTGATATTGATATTGTGGTTTGATATTGCACTGAGATATTTATTATCTATACTCATTGTGTGAATGTTTCTGTAGGAACTCATAAACGTGGGGAGCGTGAGTCCTGATTTCCGCTGCGAGTGGAACCACTGCATAGGGGTTATCTTAGCGTAGGTTGTTACTTGTACATTTGATGTATAGTTGGTTAGGGTTTTGTAAACCTTGTAACAACTTAACTAGTAAGATACTCTTAATTAGTGCATGTTATTACTTAATTCAGACTCACATATGTATGTTTAATTGAATACATAATGGATTAAGTAAAGAGGACCCCACATTAGTGGTATCAGAGCAGTGGTTCGAGAACGGGGTGAACATGGGTAGATGAAGTGTATTAGGGAGTTACCTAAACACTTTGAGAATAGTAATAGCATGTTAGTTTTGGAATATGATGTTATTCTAACATGTTATATACTTGTAAATGTTATTGTTAACCCTTGATCTACAGCTATGACAGACAGAGGGTATCATGAGGATGTTGGGGATGCCTTGAGTGGCAATGCTAGTGTGAGGATGGCGCCTGTGCCACCACCACCGATTGAGCAAGGACCAGTAGAACAGGTACTGTTGCCTGGAGAATTGACATTGACGCAGTTTCTGAGTTATCAGCCACCCAGGTTTGAGGGGACTGAATCAGGGGAACTGGCAGGGGAGTGGCTGGAACGTGTGGAACAGATCTTTGTGTCAGCACCGTGTGCCAAGACAGCTTGGCTACGCTTAGCTGAATTCCAGTTAGCCAAGAAAGCTATGATGTGGTGGAAGTCCACAGTACTTGAGTTGAGGGCTCAATGACATACAGTTAACTGGGATGTGTTTCGAACGACGTTCCTGGAGCATTATTTCTCTGTTGCTGCAAGGCAGAGGAAAGAGGATGAATTTACAAATTTGAGACAGGGATCAATGACAGTATCTGATTATGCTGTGCACTATTCTTCTTTGCTCCGGTATGTGCCACATATTGCTGTTAACACCAAAGCTAAGATCAGACAGTTTGTGAAAGGGTTGAGGCCTGAATTGTTTGATAGGGTAATGTCCAATAACCCTACATCATATGAAGAAGCGTTGACTAGAGCCGAGATGACTGAGATTGCTGTAGGGGTATATACAGATGTTGGACAAGCCCAACCACTTACATCTGACAGTATGAGACCTAGAGGGGAATCATTTAAATCACCACGAGGTGGTGCATCTTCATCTAGGTTTAGTGGGAAACGTTTTGGACCACGAAAAGGGGATGACCGAAAAGCGAAAGGACAGTCCCAAGGAAGTAGTAGTAGTAGTGGACGAGGATTACACTGTTTTAAATGTGGAGGGCCACATTATCAAAGAAATTGTCCACAGTTTGATACGGTAGTTTGTTTCCGTTGTGGGAAACCGGGACATGTGATCCGTGATTATCCTCAAGTGGGTGGACAACAGAGGAGAGGACCAGTGTCAGAGAATACAGTGCAGCAGAGACCACAGGGTGTACCACAGTCTGGTGGAGGACAGAGGGCAGGAACACCTCAGGCTCAGGTGTATGCACTGAACAGGGAGGAAGCAGAGGCAGCTCCTGATACTGTGATAGCGGGTAAGTGTACTTTGTTTACTTATCCTGCTTTACTGTTGATTGATACTGGTGCATCACATTCTTTTATTGCACAAGCTTTTATTGATCAGTATCATATATGCTCGTCTCCACTGTTGATGCCTCTTTATGTTTCGACACCCATGGGAACTACTGTAATGACTTGTCAGAGTGTGTCTGATTGTGATATTCAGTTTGAGACTGAGTATGGATTACAGACTGATTTGATTGTGTTAGACATGTCAGATTTTGATTGCATCCTTGGAATTGATGTATTGAGTAAATATCAATCTGTTGTGGATTGTAGTCAGAAGATAGTGAGATTTCAGTCTGATACTGGAACTCAATGGTATTTTTATGGCCAAGGATCGAGGGCAAGGATTCCTTTGATATCAGCAATCCGAATGTCGCGTTTGTTAGAGCGTGGACATGCGGGTTATTTGATTTATGCTCTTGATGTAAATGAACAGAAAAGAGAAAGGAAAGTGGAGGAGATACCAGTGGTTGCAGAATATGCGGATGTGTTTCCAGATGAGATACCTGGATTCCCACCGAGTCGAGAAGTGGAATTTGGTATTGATTTGATACCTGGTACTTCTGCAATTTCACGGGCTCCTTATCGGATGGCACCAACTGAATTGAAAGAGTTGAAAACTCAATTGCAAGATTTATTGGACAAGGGGTACATACGTCCTAGTGTATCGCCTTGGGGTGCTCCGGTGTTATTTGTGAAGAAGAAGGATGGGACAATGAGATTGTGTATTGATTATAGACAGTTGAACAAGGTACCATAAAGAATAAATATCCTCTTCCGCGTATTGATGATTTGTTTGATCAATTGCAGGGATCTAGAATTTATTCTAAGATCGATTTGAGGTCCGGATATCATCAAATACGTGTGAGAGAGGGTGATGTACAGAAGACAGCATTCAGAACTCGTTATGGGCATTATGAGTTTCTGGTGATGCCATTTGGAGTGACAAATGCTCCTGCTGTCTTTATGAGTTTAATGAATAGGGTTTTCCAGAAATACTTTGATCATTTTGTCATTGTCTTTATCGATGATATACTGATCTATTCGCAGAGTGATGCGGAACATGTTCAACATTTGCATATGGTATTGCAATTGTTGAGGACACATCAGTTGTATGCCAAACTCAGTAAGTGTGAGTTTTGGTTGACTAGTGTCGGCTTTTTAGGACATGTTATTTCAGAAGAAGGTATATCAGTCGATCCAAAGAAAGTGGAAGCAGTGTTGAATTGGTCAGCACCTACTTCTGTGCCAGAGATTCGTAGTTTCTTAGGTTTGGCTGGTTATTATAGACGGTTCGTTGAAGGATTTTCAGCGATCGCCAAACCATTGACACATTTGACACAGAAGGGAGTATCATTTCAATGGTCAGAGGCTCGTGAGCGTAGTTTTCAGGAATTAAAACATCGATTGACTATAGCTCCAGTCTTGATCATTCCATCTGAGCATGATAGGTTTGCAGTTTATACTGATGCATCTTTACTTGGATTGGGTTGTGTATTGATGCAGGACAAACATGTAGTGGCTTATGCATCACGACAGTTAAAGCCACATGAAATGAGATATCCAGTACATGATCTGGAATTGGCTGCCATTGTCTTTGCATTGAAGATATGACGACATTATTTATATGGTACGTCTTTTACCATATACACAGATCATAAGAGTCTAAAATTTCTATTCACTCAAGCGGAGTTGAATATGAGACAAAGGAGATGGATGGATCTGTTGAAAGATTATGATTGTGAGATTGAATATCATCCAGGAAAAGCTAATCTTACAGCAGATGCCTTGAGTCGAAAAGTACATCATACGGCTGATGAGGTGATTCATTTATCCGCATTGATGACTTCTTGTTGTACTTTAGGTTATGATTTTGATGTGGAACTAGTGCCAGTACGGGTATCAACATTGTTGGTTGAACCTGACATTTTTGAGAAAATCAGAACAGCACAACTGACTGATGATGAAGTACAACAATGGAAGGAAAGGATAAGTCAAGGACAAACATCTCAATTTGTACTTACCGATGATGGAATGTTGAAGTACAGAAACTGTTGGGTAGTACCTGCTTCATTAGGACTACGCCAAGAACTACTACAACGTGCTCATTGTAGTAGATACAATATACATCCTGGAGGGAAGAAAATGTATCATGATCTACGTACACAATTTTGGTGGAAACGTATGAAACAGGATGTATTGAGCTTTGTGAAACGGTGTTTGATCTGTCAACAAGTGAAAGCGGAAAGACAGAGACCAGGAGGTGAATTACATAGTCTGGAAATTCCTCAGTGGAAATGGGAACATATCACGATGGATTTTGTGACTCATTTACCACAGACGTCTTCTGGTTGCGATGCCATTTGGGTGATTGTTGACAGACTCACCAAAGTATCTCATTTTGTGCCATATTGTATGACATATACATATCTGAGAATGGCACAGTTATACATTCAACATGTAGTGAGACTACATGGTATTCCAGTTTCCATTGTATCGGATAGGGATCCGAGATTTACTTCTCATTTCTGGGAAGGGTTACAGACAGCGTTGGGAACTGAAGTACGGTTAATTACAGCATATCATCCGCAGACAGATGGACAAACAGAGCGTACGATACAGACGCTTGAGGATATGTTGCGTGCCTGTGTATTAGAGTTTGATACTTCATGGCAAGAGTCGTTGCCATTAGTGGAATTTTCATATAACAATAGTTATCAATCTAGTATACAGATGGCACCATTTGAGGCTTTGTATGGGCGATGATGCAGATCGCCATTGTATTGGGATGATGTGGATCAGTCTTCCTTACATGGACCGGATATGATTCATGAAATGGAAGAGAAAGTAAAGGTAATTCGATTGAAACTTAAAGCTGCTCAGGATAGACAGGCTGCGTATGCCAATAAGCGATGTAGACCACTTGAATTTCAAATTGGTGACCATGTGTTCTTGAAAATCTCACCTTTTAAAGGTGTAGTACGATTTGGGAAGCGTGGAAAATTGTCTCCACGGTATATTGGTCCGTATGAGGTATTGCAACGTATTGGTACGTTGGCATATCGCTTGGCACTACCACCGGCATTGAGTAGTATTCATGATGTTTTTCATGTTTCACTGTTGAGGAAATATGAACCAGATTCGAGTCATGTCTTACAGCTACCTGATGTACAGTTGGATACAGATGTGTCGTATGAGGAACGACCGGTTATGATCTTGGATCGAGCTGAATGCAGGTTGCGTAATAAGGTGATTCCTATGGTTAAAGTACAGTGGGACAAAAGGGGTGTCGAAGAGGCAACGTGGGAGACGGAGCAGCATATGATGCAACGGTATCCGGATTTGTTTTCTGGTATGATTTTACAGTTTTATGGTACTGTTGCATATATGATCATGTTTCCTATTTTCATATCGTAGGATTGTTGAGTTGTATATCTCATATGCATGTATTCTGTCTGTATATGCAATTTCGAGGACGAAATTCAATGAGTGGGGGAGAATTGTCATGCCTCGATTTGTTGTATACATGTATGATATGATTAAGGTATAATTATATCAAATAGTGGTATGTTAATGGGGGTTCGAGTGGAACCAAGAATGACTTACTACATGTATGAAAAGAGATATGGTAATGGTGTACAATGAGTTGAACCATAAGATATATCAAGAAATATGAAATGTATATGCATTTGAAGGTGCATTAGCATGTGTATTTGAGTTGCAAGTGGGCATTTGAATATGCATGTGAATTGAATTTGACTTGGAGTTGCATTTGCATTTGGATGTCATCTTCATGTACATGACACTTAACATGTAATTATCTCCAAATGACATGATATCAAGTAAATTAGGGACTTAAGGTTCTATATCAAGTGGCTTAGAGGTGAAATCACATACTACACCACTTTTCACCTAAAATTCTCTACAAAGCTCCTCTCCAACCCTTGGAGATTTTCTTAGGCAAAGCTTGAGTTTTCACTTGTGAAGTGAGCTAGGAAGTTGGGTGAAGTGATTTCTTAGCATCTTGGTAAGGAATTCATGATTGAACACTTGAATTATGTTATGGATGTTAAGATATGTGAAAGGAAAGATCAAGTGTGCATGTAAAGAATCATATCATGTTTATATGCTATGAAATGGATTCTTTGATGATAGAAACATGTTATTATGGTACTAGTGATTGCATGAAACCTGTTGAAATGGTTGAAAGTGAGGTGTAGGAGAAACACCAAGAAAAGAAGTAGGAAATCGCCATTTTGTTTTCTGAAACAGAGGAGGCGATCGATCGCTGTGTTTTTAGGCAATCGATCGCCTATGGCTAAACATGAGAGTGGCGGTGCATTGAGCGATCGATCGCTTCATGTGGCAATCGATCGCCTTGAGGCAGTATGTTTTCCAAAGGGGAGGCGACCGATCGCGTGAAATTAAGAGATCGATCGCCTAGGACCAAAACTTTAGGCGATCGATCGCCTCAAACATGAGATCGATCGCCAGGGTCCAGAATTGGAAAAATGAAATATTTTTGTAGAATTTGATTTTAATGCCTATGATAACATGATATATTGTTGGCATTGTTGTAGCATCATCTCAGGGGACAGGGCAAAGAGGCAATTAGCTATCAACGCCTGATTTATCGCTTTTGTGTCGCAATACAGGTACGTGTTGACGTACGGAGTATAGATATGATGCGATGATGCTGTTTGTGTTTTGATAGCATATGATTTATGTTATCTTGTGTCATATGATTGGTAGTTCATATGCATGTTCATACATGGATTTCATATGATTGGGATGGATGCCTTGATAGATATGTGTATATGCTTTGGTGAGATCATTGCCTCGATAGATATGCCTGGTGTGGTATATGCTTTGGCTGGGATCGTTGCCACGATAGATATACTACATATGCTTTGGCTTGAGAGATATACACTTGGTGTGGGTATATGCTCTGGCTATTATCACAGATGAGCATGGTACTATGATATGTGCTGCTAATATGAAGATGTGATGTGGTTCCACTGCCATATTGAGCTGAATAGGCATATCATATGGGGCTCGTGATAATAGGGTACTTGTTGAGACATGTCATGACATAGTGCATTTGTGGATGCATGATACAGATCATTCACATTAGATGATTTATTTGTGCTTTATCATTGATATTGATATTGTGGTTTGATATTGCACTGAGATATTTATTATCTATACTCATTGTGTGAATGTTTCTGTAGGAACTCATAAACGTGGGGAGCGTGAGTCCTGATTTCCGCTGCGAGTGGAACCACTGCATAGGGGTTATCTTAGCGTAGGTTGTTACTTGTACATTTGATGTATAGTTGGTTAGGGTTTTGTAAACCTTGTAACAACTTAACTAGTAAGATACTCTTAATTAGTGCATGTTATTACTTAATTCAGACTCACATATGTATGTTTAATTGAATACATAATGGATTAAGTAAAGAGGACCCCACACTTGGCCACGAATGTTTGGTCGTCGGGTCATGGGCTTCGTGTTGTTGTTGTCAATCCATCATTCCATCCACTATAGCGTCGGAACCGATGGGGCGTCCAGGGCCTGGACTTGCGATAATCGATCGGTAAATTGGTCGTCCGATCGCCGTCTGTTCCGTCGGGAACTTGTATCGTGGCTTCGTCTGAGTGAGGCGATCATGGTGATGGGTTGATCATCTGGGGAGGGCTAGCAGCGGTGAGGTGGAGGTGTGACGGCAGTAGCCGTTCTCCATATATTGTTTTTTCCAGATTTTCAAAATTTTTAGATTTCTTCTTAATAAAAAGTTTTTCAGATTGTTTTTACATTCTCTCAACTGATTCTTCAATTTTAATCAAAATGTCTATTAGATCCGGGTTTCATAATTTGGTTGATTTAAATCAACCAAAATCTTTTCCCAGCGGGATTACGAAACTTGGTTTTGCTCTGATACAACTAAAATGGCACGCCTCGAAACCCGAGCGCGTAACACCGACATTGAATCCAAACATGATATTCGGATCAACAAGCCTCGTGTACAAATCAATTATTAAACAAGTCTATTTATTCCATAATCAATAAATTGTCATTACAATTGCAATTACGAAATACAATTATCTCAAATTAAATAAAAGTTGCGGAAGCGTAAATAAATATAGTAAATCTTCTTGAAGACTCCTCATGGATCACCATCCCCCGAATTGTTCTTGTTCTTCTTCCTTGATCTCTTCTCCTTCGACTTTGTCTGGGAGGGGAGATAAGGGGAGTGAGTGTTTGGGAAAAACACCCAGTAAGTAGGGGCCAATTGAACATACATATATTCATAGCCAAAATCTTTTAAACATTTCTTTATAAAATCCATGGATCTTGGCATATAAACACATTCTTACTCATAAACACATATATTTCACATATTCACATAACGACTTATTGGATTCAAGAAGTGGCTCCCGTATGCATAACACTTTGCTCTTAAGGATCAAGAGGTGACTCTCATGCATATGGCACACCCACATCATGTAGCACTTTGCCCCGTCGAACAAGTGTTGGGTCATACACACGTAGCACTTTGCTCCGCAAAGCCCTTTCATTCATGATCATGTCACATACTTGTTTGATCTAAAACATAATCTTCATATTTGATGTTCAATCGAAAGTTTAAATAATATATAATGTTTTTAAAACAAAATGGTAATTGTAGCATAAACACACTTACAATTGGATGTACGAACGTGTAGGATGAACCTTGGGTTGCGAAATAGCACAAGAACTCTTCCTCCTTGCCTTCAGATTTTCGAGAAAAAAAATCTCTATGTGTGTAGTGTGTGTAGCTCAAAAAATTGATGATGAAAGGATAGATTTTTCATTTCTTTATGGTATGATATATAATGGGTGGTTTAATATGGTTGGGTGGTTTAATTTAGGTTAGTGTAGAATTAGGGATGTCAATCCCATAATTTATGTCCTTCAAGGTAGGTGATGATAATAATTTTGGGTAATAAAGTGGGGCATGAATAATAATTTTAGGTAATAAAGTGGGGCATGAATTTGGGGCCTTCACAAATCGGATATTTCAAACTTATTTCGATCCGTTGACGATATCCTGGTGCACTCGAAAGAGAATGGAGCATGAATTGCATTTACGAACGGTTCTTCAGATATTGAGGGATAGACAACTTTTTGCCAAGTTCAGTAAATGCGAGATTTGGTTGGAGAAAGTGGTGTTTCTTGGGCATGCATCTCTAATGAAGGAATATCTGTTGACCCTAGAAAGGTGGAGGCGGTACTACAATGGTCTGCTCCAACCTCAGTACCATAAATTCGTAGTTTCTTGGGTTTGGCCGGTTATTACCGTCGATTGAAGGATTCTCTAATATTGGCAAGCCTTTGACGCAATTGACACAAAAGGGAGTTAGGTTCCAGTGGTCTGAAACATGTGAGAAAAGTTTTCAGGAATTGAAGCACCGTTTGACAACCGCTCCAGTATATTGTTTTGGATACAGATGAATCTTTGCAAGGTTTGGGAGGTGTATTGATGCAAGACAAACATGTGGTGGCTTATGCATCGAGACAATTGAAATCACATGAGACATGGTATCCTATCCACGATCTGTAATTGGCAGCTTTTTTTTTTTGCATTGAAGATTTAGAGACATTATTTATATGGTACTACATTTATCATTTATACTGATCACAAGAGTCTGAAGTTTTGTTTACTCAGGCTGAGTTGAACATGAGACAGAGAAGGTGGATGAACCTATTAAAAGATTATGATTGTGAAATTGAGTATCACCCCGGTCGATCAAATCTGACAACTGACACCTTGAGTTGTAAGGTTAAGTGTACCGCTGAGTGAGCTATTGAATGAGCTATTGTTTCAAAACAAAATTTATTATGGAGTCCTTCACTAACTGTGTGAATTAGCATCGTCAGTACGAGGGGTCTTACAATTGCTTTTATTATTGAAGTCACTACTTACTTTCGAGGAAAATATACACATATTTTCGTTATTTTTAAGAACTCAATCTTGTTATTTCTTGTAATTTCAATCACAAAAATGAAACTCTGAGTGACTGGTTTTTAGTAACACTAGTTTATTTTAATAAAATGAAACTCTGAGTGAATGTTTATGTTTTGTTTTCTTGTAATTTCAATCACAAAAATCAAGTTTGAGTATATAATTAATTAAATAATAACAAACAAATATAAGATGAACATCAATTTGTGCACACAAAAGAAAAGGCTTTCGTCCTATGTGATTCTCAAATGTGAAGCTTTTTTTATAAATCTCATAAACAAAAATCTCTGCTACGACCAAATAAACTCAATTGCAAACAGAAAAATCGATCAAAAAATTTCGTACAAAAAATAAATAACAAATCAATATTCATTTTGAGTAAGAAGATTGCACGAACAGAAAAATGATTACCCTTGCCTTTGATCTGAATTTAGTCTTAACTGGACAATGACAATGTTACAACAGTTGAATATAAAATATTTTAGAGAGTAAAAATGTATACTTGAAAAAAAATTACACATTTAATTTTGTTTAATAGTAAAAATAAAAAAAATACTCGTTTTTTACTGGGGGTGCAATGATCATAGAGGTAGACCCGTAGATATAAATGATCAAAATTTTGATTAAACCGAATTAACATGTCAAACCAAATTAATTTAGAAGTTCGATTTTAATTTAAAAAAAAATCGGTTAAATCAATTTGGATTTGGTCATTTATTTTAATTAAACTTAATCAATCTGATTTAACCATTACAATTCTAAATATTACGATTTTTATATAGATTTAATAATTGTAAATTACAAATTATTGATTTTATTGGCCAACTGGCTTCGATGATATTGATTTTTTTTTTCTGTCGATTTGATTTTATAGCAAGTCAATAATGTATATTTACAATATTAAATGATGCTCTACTTTCTCTCTTATTTAAAATATATTTTTTTTTAAAAAATCAATTAATTTGGTATCAAAGTAACCGCTTTTTTTATTCTCTTTCATTTATTTGGTTTTAAAAAAAAAATTTGATTGGTATACCTTGATTAAAAAAAATATTATTATTCCGCTGCTCTTAACATGGGCGATTCTATTCGTCCTTGAGGGGGGCAAAGGCAGCTGTCACCCTAAAAAAAAAACGTATTAGTTGTAAATAAAATAAATTAAAAAATTACATTTTACCCTCAAAAACCTACATTTTGTCTTCCAAAAATTGCATTTGGCCCCCTGAATTATATTTTGACCCTTAACAAAATTTTACCCTCCATTTTTACGTTATTAATTCCCCCTCAACGTTTAGACTAGATTCGTGCCTGGTTTGAACGGTTCGACCAACTCATTATAGGTTCGATCGGTTCAACCTCTTGAATCAGTGGTCAGTCGGTGATAATGTCAACATGATCTAATATATCTTTAATTTTTACAAAATATATACATGTATTTGTTATGATTTCAAGTTGTTCACAATTAAAGAAATATCATTACACTAAGATAATATGTCCAATTTCAAAAATCGCATCAAACCAAATGCCCATCATAAAAGAAAAACAATAAAACATCTCAAAAATAACAAGCAAAGAAAAAAATAAAAATGTCTCAAAATCATAATAAAAATATGGTTCACAACATTTATAATTTACGAGAAACTACACATGTTTATATATAATATACAAGACACATTTTACGAACTTATATTGATTTTTGGATAAGACATACATAAAATATTATTTTATACTTATTTCAAGAACAATAAATTATATATAATATTTTTTAATTCTAAAATTTGGCTTATAATTATTAAAATAATAATAATAATAATAATAATAATAATAATAAAATGATGTAACTGTCCGGTTCACCGGTCGATCAGTTCACTGATTGGTTGGTTCAACCTGGTTCCACTCATTTTTTAGCAGGACTATTTTAGAGGGTCAGCCAGGCTAAACCAAGCACCGATCAATGGTTGAATTGACTGATCGTGTAACACCCTTTGTTCTTTTAATAAATAAATAAGAATAATAAAAATAATAATAGTAATAAAAATACTAAGAAAATAATAATAATAATAAATAATACTAATAAGTTATCAAATAATTAGGAGTTGATATAGAATTGTTGACCATGACAAATGTCCACATGCATGCAACTCTTCTGCACAAATAAATTTGCCTATAAATACACTTCAAATCCATCACTTTCAGATATAAAAATCGTCCAAAAATCCTTAGAAAAATGCCAACGAAATGTTAGAATTTTAGGCCAAAAATAGGTCAAATGATATATGACAAATGGTGTACATGTAGCATGCATTTGAAGGTGCATTAGAATGTACATGTGAATTGCATTCCATAAGATGTTTGACATGAGTTTGAAGGGAATTACATGTGCATGTGAATTTACTTGCAATTGGAATTGCATTTGAATTTGGAGTTCATTTCATGTACATGTTACTTAACATGTAATTACTTTTAAATGACATGATAGCAAGTGAATTAGGGAACTAAGGATCTATATCAAGTGGATTAGGGAGGTGGAATCACATACTACACCACTTTCACCTCAAAATCTCTACAAAGCTCCTCTCCAAACCCTTAGAGATTTTATTAGTTGAAGCTTGATTTTCACTTGTGATTTGAGCTAGGAAGTTAAGTGAAGTGATTTCTTCACATCTTGGTAAGAATTCATAGCTTTACACTTGAATTATGTCATTGGTGTTGCATATGTGAAGTAAACTATCAAGTGTTCATGTGAAGAATCATATCATGTTTCTATGCTTTGAATTGGAATCTATGATGTTAGAAACATGTTAATATGTTCCTAGGGATTGCAAGAAACATGTTGAAATGGTTCAAGATGAGGTATAGGAGAAGAACCATGGAGATAAGCTTGAAAATCGCCATGTTCTAAACTTTCTGGACATCGGCGATCGATCGCGAGCTTTGTGGCGATCGATCGCCGAGACAGAGTAAATTTTAAGGCGGTTTATACATGTAGCGATCGATCGGTGAAAATGTGGCGATCGATCGCGAGCAAACAGAACACTTTGGCGATCGATCGCGAGAGATGGCGATCGATCGCGAGGGGACAGAATGTTATGGCGATCGATCGGTGTTGATAGCGATCGATCGGTGGTTTAGAAATGTTGAAAAATTTTATATTTTTGTAGAATTTGATTTTAATGCCTATGATAACATGATATATTGTTGGCATTGTTGTAGCATCATCTCAGGGGACAGGGCAAAGAGGCAATTAGCTATCAACGCCTGATTTATCGCTTTTGTGTCGCAATACAGGTACGTGTTGACGTACGGAGTATAGATATTATGTGATGATGATGTTATGGTTTTGATATCATATGATTTATGTTATCTTGTGTCATATGATTGGTAGTTTCATATGCATGTACATACATGGATTTCATATGATTGAGATGGAGGCCTTGATAGATATGTGTATATGCTTTGGTGAGATCATTGCCTCGATAGATATGCCTGGTGTGGTATATGCTTTGGCTGGGATCGTTGCCACGATAGATATACTACATAGGCTTTGGCTTGAGAGATATACGCCTGGTGTGGGTATATGCTCTGGCTATTGTCACAGATGAGCATGGTACTATGATATGTGCTGCTAATATGAAGATGTGATGTGGTTCCACTGACATATTGAGCTGAATAGGCATATCATATGGGGCTCGTGATAATAGGGTGCTTATTGGACATGTCATGACATAGTGCATTTGTGGATGCATGATACAGAACATTCACGTTAGATGATTTATTGTGCTTTATCATTGATATTGATATTGTTGCATTGAGATCGTTGTTCTCTATACTCATTGTGTGAATGTTTTCTGTAGGGACTCATAGACGTGGGGAGACGGGATGTGAGTCATTTTCCGCTGCGAGCTGAACCACTGCCTAGGAGTTATATTGGATTAGGTTGTTACTTGTACATGTAATGTATAGGTGGTTAGGTTTTTATAACCTTGTAACAACTTAACTAGTTAGAAACTCTTAATCAGTGTATGGTTTTACTTAATTCAGACTCACGTATGTATGTTAAGATACTACATAAATGGATTAAGTAACGAGGACCCCACATTAGTGGTATCAGAGCAGTGGTTCGAGAACGGGGTGAACATGGGTAGAGGAAGTGTATTAGGGAGTTACCTAAACACTTTGAGAATGGTAATAGCATGTTGGTATTTGGAATATGATGTTATTCTAACATGTTATATACTTGTAAATGTTATTGTTAACCCTTGATCTACAGCTATGACAGACAGAGGGTATCATGAGGATGTTGGGGATGCCATGAGTGGCAATGCTAGTGTGAGGATGGTGCCTGTGCCACCACCACCGATTGAGCAAGGGCCAGTAGAACAGGTACTATTGCCTGGAGAATTGACTTTGACGCAGTTTCTGAGTTATCAGCCACCCAGGTTTGAGGGGACTGAATCGGGGGAACTGTCAGAGGAGTGGCTGGAACGTATAGAACAGATATTTGTATCAGCACCGTGTGCTAAGACAGCTTGGTTACGCTTAGCTGAATTCCAATTAGCTAAGAAAGCTATGATGTGGTGGAAATCCACAGTACTTGAGTTGAGGGCTCAAGGACAAACAGTTAACTGGGATGTGTTTCGAACGAAGTTCCTGGAGCATTATTTCTCTGTTGCTGCAAGGCAGAGGAAAGAGATGAATTTACAAATTTGAGACAGGGATCAATGACAGTATCTGATTATGCTGTGCATTATTCTTCTTTGCTCCGGTATGTGCCACATATTGCTGTGAACACCAAAGCTAAGATCAGACAGTTTGTGAAAGGGTTGAGGCCTGAATTATTTGATAGGGTAATGTCCAATAACCCTACATCATATGAAGAAGTGTTGACTAGAGCCGAGATGGATGAGATTGCTGTAGGGGTATATACAGATGTTGGACAAGCCCAACCACCTACATCTGACAGTATGAGACCTAGGGGGGAATCATTTAAATCACCACGAGGTGGTGCATCTTCATCTAGGTTTAGTGGGAAACGTTTTGGACCACGGAAAGGGGATGACCGAAAATCTAAAGGACAGTCCCAAGGAAGTAGTAGTAGTAGTGGACGAGGACTACATTGTTTTAAATGTGGAGGGCCACATTATCAAAGAAATTATCCACAGTTTGATACGGTGGTTTGTTTCCGTTGTGGGAAGCCAGGACATGTGATCCGTGATTGTCCTCAAGTGGGTGGACAACAGAGGAGAGGGCCAATGTCAGAGAATACACTGCAGCAGAGACCACAGGGTGTACCACAGTCTGGTGGAGGACAGAGGACAGGAACACCTCAGGCTCAGGTGTATGCACTGAACAGGGAGGAAGCAGAGGCAGCTCCTAATACTGTGATAGCGGGTAAGTGTACTTTGTTTACTTATCCTGCTTTTCTGTTGATTGATACTGGTGCATCACATTCGTTTATTGTACAAGCTTTTATTGATCAGTATCATATATGCTCGTCTCCACTGTTGATGTCTCTTTATGTCTCGACACCCATGGGAACTACTGTGATGACTTGTCAGAGTGTGTCTGATTGTGCTATTCAGTTTGAGTCTGACTATGGCTTTCAAGCTGATTTGATTGTGTTAGACATGTCAGATTTTGATTGCATCCTTGGAATTGATGTGTTGAGTAAATATCAGTCTGTTGTGGATTGTAGTCAGAAGATAGTGAGATTTCAGTCTGATACTGGAAATCAATGGTTATTCTACGGCCAGGGATCGAGGGCAAGGATTCCTTTGATATCAGCAATCCGAATGTCGCGTTTGTTAGAGCGTGGACATGCGGGTTATTTGATTTATGCCCTTGATATCACTGAACAGAAACTAGAAAGGAAAGTGGAAGAGATACCAGTGGTTGCAGAATACGCGGATGTGTTTCCAGATGAGATACCTGGATTCCCACCGAGTCGAGAAGTGGAATTTGGTATTGATTTGATACCTGGTACTTCTGCAATTTCACGGGCTCCTTATCGGATGGCACCAACTGAATTGAAAGAGTTGAAAACTCAATTGCAAGATTTATTGGACAAGGGGTACATACGTCCTAGTGTATCGCCTTGGGGTGCTCCGGTCTTATTTGTTAAGAAGAAGGATGGGACAATGAGATTGTGTATTGACTATAGACAATTGAACAAGGTAACCATAAAGAATAAATATCCTCTTCCGCGTATTGATGATTTGTTTGATCAGTTGCAGGGATCAAGGATTTATTCTAAGATTGATTTGAGGTCAGGATATCATCAAATACGTGTGAGGGAAGGAGATATACAGAAGACAACATTCAGAACTCGTTATGGACATTATGAGTTTCTGGTGATGCCATTTGGAGTGACAAATGCTCCAGCTGTCTTTATGAGTTTAATGAATCGTGTGTTTCAGGAATACCTTGATCGATTTGTCATTGTCTTTATCGATGATATACTGATCTATTCACGGAGTGATGCAGAACATGTTCAACATTTGCATATGGTATTGCAATTGTTGAGGACACATCAGTTGTATGCCAAACTCAGTAAGTGTGAGTTTTGGTTGACTAGTGTCGGCTTTTTGGGGCATGTGATTTCAGAAGAAGGTATATCAGTTGATCCGAAGAAAGTGGAAGCAGTGTTGAATTGGTCAACACCTACTTCTGTGCCAGAGATTCGTAGTTTCTTAGGTTTGGCTGGATATTATAGACGGTTCGTTGAAGATTTTCAGCGATTGCCAAACCATTGACACATTTGACACAGAAGGGAGTATCATTTCAATGGTCAGAGGCTTGTGAGCGTAGTTTTCAGGAATTAAAACATCGATTGACTACAGCTCCAGTCTTGATCATTCCTTCGGAGCATGACAGGTTTGCATTATATACTGATGCATCTTTACTTGGTTTGGGTTGTGTATTGATACATGACAAACATGTAGTGGCTTATGCATCACGACAGTTGAAGCCACATGAACTGAGATATCCAGTGCATGATCTGGAATTGGCTGCCATTGTCTTTGCATTGAAGATATGGCGACATTATTTATATGGTACGTCGTTTACCATATACACAGATCATAAGAGTTTAAAATTTCTATTCACTCAAGCGGAGTTGAATATGAGGCAAAGGAGATGGATGGATCTGTTGAAAGATTATGATTGTGAGATTGAATATCATCCAGGAAAAGCTAATCTTACAGCAGATGCCTTGACTCGAAAGGTACATCATACGGCTGATGAGATGATTCATTTATCCACATTGATGACTTCTTGTTTTACGTTGGGTTATGATTTTGATGTGGAAATAGAGCCAATACGGGTATCAACATTGTTGGTTGAACCCGACATTTTTGAGAAAATCAGAACGGCACAAATGACTGATGATGAAGTACAACAGTGGAAGGAAAGGATAAGTCAGGGACCAACATCTCAATTTGTACTTACAAGTGATGGAACGTTGAAGTACAGAAACTGTTGGGTAGTACCTGCTTCATTAGAACTACGCCAAGAACTACTACAACGTGCTCATTGTAGTAGATACAGTATACATCCTGGAGGGAAGAAAATGTATCATGATTTACGTACACAATTTTGGTGGAAACGTATGAAACAAGATGTGTTGAACTTTGTGAAACGGTGTTTGATCTGTCAACAAGTGAAAGCGGAAAGACAAAGACCAGGAGGTGAATTACATAGTTTGGAAATTCCTCAGTGGAAATGGGAACATATCACGATGGATTTTGTGACTCATTTGCCACGGACGTCTTCTGGTTGCGATGCTATTTGGGTGATTGTTGACCGACTCACCAAAGTATCTCATTTTGTGCCATATTGTATGACGTTTACATATCTGAGAATGGCACAGTTGTACATTCAACATGTAGTGAGACTACATGGTATTCCAGTTTCAATTGTATCGGATAGGGATCCGAGATTTACTTCTCATTTCTGGGAAGGGTTATAGACAGCATTGGGAACTGAAGTGCGGTTGAGTACAGCATATCATCCTCAGACAGATGGACAAACAGAGCGTACGATACAGACGCTTGAGGATATGTTGCGTGCCTGTGTATTAGAGTTTGATACTTCTTGGCAAGAGTCGTTGCCATTAGTGGAATTTTCATATAACAACAGTTATCAGTCTAGTATACAGATGGCACCATTTGAGGCTTTGTATGGGCGACGATGTAGATCGCCATTGTATTGGGATGATGTGGATCAGTCTACTTTACATGGACCGGATATGATTCATGAAATGGAAGAGAAAGTGAAAGTAATTAGATTGAAACTTAAAGCTGCTCAGGATAAACAGGCTGCGTATGCCAATAAGCGACGTAGACCACTTGAATTTCAAGTTGGTGACCGTGTGTTCTTGAAAATCTCACCTTTTAAAGGTGTAGTACGGTTTGGTAAGCGTGGAAAATTGTCTCCACGGTATGTTGGTCCGTATGAGGTATTGCAACGTATTGGTACGTTGGCATATCGCTTGGCACTACCACCGGCATTGAGTAGTATTCATGATGGTTTTCATGTTTCACTGTTGAGGAAGTATGAACCAGATCCGAGTCACGTATTACAGTTACCTGATGTACAGTTGGATACAGATGTGTCGTATGAGGAACGACCGGTTATGATCTTGGATCGAGCTGAACGCAGGTTGCGTAATAAGGTGATTCCTATGGTTAAGGTACAGTGGGACAGACGGGGTGTCGAAGAGGCAACGTGGGAGACGGAGCAGCATATGATGCAACGGTATCCGGATTTGTTTTCTGGTATGATTTTACGGTTTTATGATACTGTTGGTACATACGTATTGTACTGTTGCATACATGATTATGTTTCCTATCTTTTTATAGTAGGATGATTGAGTTGCGTATCATGATATGCATGTTTTGTATATACAATTTCGAGGACGAAATTCAATGAGTGGGGGAGAATTGTAATGCCTCGATTTATGTTATATACGTGTGATATGATTATGGTGTAATTATACCACGTGGCGGTATGATATTGGGGGTTCGGGTGGAACTAAGAATGAATTAATACATGTAGCAAATGATATATGACAAATGGTGTACATGTAGCATGCATTTGAAGGTGCATTAGAATGTACATGTGAATTGCATTCCATAAGATGTTTGACATGAGTTTGAAGGGAATTACATGTGCATGTGAATTTACTTGCAATTGGAATTGCATTTGAATTTGGAGTTCATTTCATGTACATGTTACTTAACATGTAATTACTTTTAAATGACATGATAGCAAGTGAATTAGGGAACTAAGGATCTATATCAAGTGGATTAGGGAGGTGGAATCACATACTACACCACTTTCACCTCAAAATCTCTACAAAGCTCCTCTCCAAACCCTTAGAGATTTTATTAGTTGAAGCTTGATTTTCACTTGTGATTTGAGCTAGGAAGTTAAGTGAAGTGATTTCTTCACATCTTGGTAAGAATTCATAGCTTTACACTTGAATTATGTCATTGGTGTTGCATATGTGAAGTAAACTATCAAGTGTTCATGTGAAGAATCATATAATGTTTCTATGCTTTGAATTGGAATCTATGATGTTAGAAACATGTTAATATGTTCCTAGATAACATGATATATTGTTGGCATTGTTGTAGCATCATCTCAGGGGACAGGGCAAAGAGGCAATTAGCTATCAACGCCTGATTTATCGCTTTTGTGTCGCAATACAGGTACGTGTTGACGTACGAGGTATAGATATGATGTGATGATGATGTTATGGTTTTGATATCATATGATTTATGTTATCTTGTGTCATATGATTGGTAGTTTCATATGCATGTACATACATGGATTTCATATGATTGAGATGGAGGCCTTGATAGATATGTGTATATGCTTTGGTGAGATCATTACCTCGATAGATATGCCTGGTGTGGTATATGCTTTGGCTGGGATCGTTGCCACGATAGATATACTACATATGCTTTGGCTTGAGAGATATACGCCTGGTGTGGGTATATGCTCTGGCTATTGTCACAGATGAGCATGGTACTATGATATGTGCTGCTAATATGAAGATGTGATGTGGTTCCACTGACATATTGAGCTGAATAGGCATATCATATGGGGCTCGTGATAATAGGGTGCTTATTGGACATGTCATGACATAGTGCATTTGTGGATGCATGATACAGAACATTCACGTTAGATGATTTATTGTGCTTTATCATTGATATTGATATTGTTGCATTGAGATCGTTGTTCTCTATACTCATTGTGTGAATGTTTTCTGTAGGGACTCATAGACGTGGGGAGACGGGATGTGAGTCATTTTCCGCTGCGAGCTGAACCACTGCCTAGGAGTTATCTTGGATTAGGTTGTTACTTGTACATGTAATGTATAGGTGGTTAGGTTTTTATAACCTTGTAACAACTTAACTAGTTAGAAACTCTTAATCAGTGTATGGTTTTACTTAATTCAGACTCACGTATGTATGTTAAGATACTACATAAATGGATTAAGTAACGAGGACCCCACATTAGTGGTATCAGAGCAGTGGTTCGAGAACGGGGTGAACATGGGTAGAGGAAGTGTATTAGGGAGTTACCTAAACACTTTGAGAATGGTAATAGCATGTTGGTATTTGGAATATGATGTTATTCTAACATGTTATATACTTGTAAATGTTATTGTTAACCCTTGATCTACAGCTATGACAGACAGAGGGTATCATGAGGATGTTGGGGATGCCATGAGTGGCAATGCTAGTGTGAGGATGGTGCCTGTGCCACCACCACCGATTGAGCAAGGGCCAGTAGAACAGGTACTATTGCCTGGAGAATTGACTTTGACGCAGTTTCTGAGTTATCAGCCACCCAGGTTTGAGGGGACTGAATCGGGGGAACTGTCAGAGGAATGGCTGGAACGTATAGAACAGATATTTGTATCAGCACCGTGTGCTAAGACAGCTTGGTTACGCTTAGCTGAATTCCAATTAGCTAAGAAAGCTATGATGTGGTGGAAATCCACAGTACTTGAGTTGAGGGCTCAAGGACAAACAGTTAACTGGGATGTGTTTCGAACGAAGTTCCTGGAGCATTATTTCTCTGTTGCTGCAAGGCAGAGGAAAGAGGATGAATTTACAAATATTGTGTTATTTCTTTATTACATTACATGTCATATTGATACATTGCATCATTTGATAAGTACAAAATGTAAACCACTGTTATTCCCTCACTAAGTCCTTAAAGACTTAACATCTATTTTTTCCTTGTTATTTATTATGAGTTCCAGATACAGGAGAACCGAAGGAAAATTAGGAGAAAAAAATGAACATGTTGGCTTACCAGTACTTAGTACTTTATATTTTGCTAGAGTGTCGAACCATTTTAAGGAGTTGTTTTGAGTTGAATTTTGTTAGAATTTTAATATAAACGCTTTCACTACTGTTAAGTAAGCAATTATTATGTATTTACTATACAAAAGAAAAATCCTAAAATATTTATATATTTATGAATAGATTGTGGTACCAGATAAGGGATAATTTAATATATCTCGAATCGAGTCCCACAAGTCCGTTCCGATTTCCAAACACTGACTAAATCCTAACCCTTTTGAATTATCGTAACTAATTTGTCGAAGTTAGGGTTTTGTAAATTAACTTTATTTTTTTACTTGTAATCATATTTTACATGAATGCCAGCATGATACAGAATCAATCGACAATTTTTGATGTCATGTCCATAATATAGAGTGTCACCTCATCAATTTCAAGTGCTATCTCAGTGCCCGTTGACAAAAGACTAAAATCCAAAAAGAAGCAAATTTGCAGCATTAAACCAAATTTTGATTATTTGGAGTACTCAAAACCCAAAATAGTATAGGATGAATTTGATTATTTTTTCAAATTTAATTTTTATAGCTAATATTTTTTTTAATAAACATGGTAAATAGTTTTTCCTCACAAATCTACGTGTATTTTAAATTTTTTTTTAAAAAAATTAAACTAATTGTTTAGTTTTAACAAAAAAATTATCAGATGATTAACAAAAAACAATTATCAGATGATTTGTTTTCTTCTAGAAGATTAAGTTATCTCCTCTATTTTAGTCCTCTACGACTAGCAATTGCCTTCCACCTGTGTTAACCACATGGTATTCTGACAGATTTAGTCAACTCAATCCAATAAACAAAGTCCCCATTCTCTTTCTCCCTTGTCTCGCCACGTACGTAAACCTCCTACACTCTTCTAAAGAAAAAGTAATATATATTATACACATGAGTTTTTCTCTGATCAAGATTCAATTTTGATCCATTTCACAAACACAGAAATCAAAACCAACATGGCAATGGTTTCGAATCCCAATCCCCTCCTGTTCCCACCAAAATCAACCAAACAAAACACCAGATCAACCCCACACTTTTTTTGCAGAAACACTCTCCTCCACAACAACAAAGCAACCCGTCTCACCGGAGACCAAAACTACAAGCTCATATGGAAACAGGAGCTCCAAACAGCTTACCCCTCACATTTCTCAGCCCTGGAAAATGAGATCTTCGACGATGAGAGATTTCAGGAACTGGTGGACAACAGGTGTGTGGACAACTTCAGAATGCTGGTGGTTGATTCCGTGCAGGAAGCAAGAGCGGGGCACCCCGGAATGGCGATGGGGTTGGCGGAAGTTGGGTACTTGTTGTACAGGCATGTGCTGAGGTACAATCCCAGGGATCCGGGGTGGTTTGATAGGGATAGATTTGTTCTTAGTGCTGGACATGGGTGTTTGCTTCAGTATGTTTCCCTTCATCTTGCTGGGTTTCAGTCTGTTCAGGTACTGACCGTTTTAGTTGTTTTTTTACCTTCTCATTTTCTTTGCGTTTCTTGTTTTGATTTGTCTGGTTTGTTATTGATCTTAGTTTCATTTTTACGTGTTCCCTCGGTAGTTATACGAGCAATTACTTCTTTTGTTGTAATTATATGGGACATGCCAAAAAGTCTATGAATTTTAGACGAATGCGATCCTCGTTGATAATTTTATATGACCAGCTTTCCGATATCAGCTTTGCTTTATTGGTCGTTTGGGTGCATATTTCTTTCTTTTGATGACAAAACTGAGGCAGAGCGAAACCGTGTTAGCAGTTTAGTTTTCATCAACTTGTTTCGTTCCATTTACTCGTTCTTTAAATTGTTCAGATTGAAGACCTCAAACGGTTGTGTAAACTTGGAAGTAATACGCCTGGCCATCCAGAGAATGTAGTGACTGATGGAATTGAAGTCACCACAGGTACTGATCTAATACGACCTAGTTACCCGAGTTTTCTAGGCCTTGAGATGTGTAAGGCATGAGTACATGAATTAGAGTATTCTCGAAAAGATCCACTTGTTGGAAATATTTAGGATGCTTGAGTTCATTTAAATATAAATGATGATATAGTTGGGGCTAGAGCACAATAGCGGAGAAGGATCCATATGACCGACTCTACCTAGTCGATAAAGAATTGATTTTGTTGTTGTTATAATGATAGTGTTCAAGAATTTGACTAGGCTATCCATGATCTTACTTTCAGATACTTGAATACATAATCATACGCACAGTGTAATCTTATTAGCATTAAAAGTAATAGTGAAAATAAAAATCTGATTAGAAAGGTAGGCTTAAAAAATCCACGGTTGGAGGAGTAGCGAATCTAGTTACACTAATGTAGATCATTTCTTGGAGGCATTGGCCTCGATTGCGCGAAGGTAGAGGAAGGAAGAGACTTTGTCTGCAAGACCATCTGGTCCGAAAGTTGGCCTTAGTTATTTAAATGTTTGTTTGGAGTTAGGTACAATACTCTGTCTGAAAGTGTTTTCACTGTTTTCCTATTAAATAACAGGGCCTCTGGGACAAGGAGTAGCCAATGCCGTTGGTCTAGCGCTCGCAGAAGCCCACTTAGCAGCCAGGTTTAACAAACCAGATATTACAATCGTCGACCATCGAACGTAAGCATAAAATCTAAGATAAAAACTAAATAATTTTGAGTTCAAGACAAGTTGCATATTGTATCATTATTACAGATATTGCATCATGGGTGATGGCTGTGCTATGGAAGGAATTTCACATGAAGCTGCATCATTGGCTGCACACTGGCAGCTTAATAAGCTCACATTAATTTACGACGATAATAGTAACACGATCGATGGTTCCACTGACCTCGCATTCTCTGAGGATATATCATTACGATTCAAGGCATTGGGTTGGCATACAATTAATATAGATGATACTCTTGGCAACATGAAATCACTTAAGAATGCTCTGTTGGAAGCTTACAAGGAGACCCAAAGGCCGACTTTTATACGGGTATGTGTGGTTAACTGGAGATTTTAAGTGTATCAAAGAATCCTTATCTTCCTCTTGAGTCGAACCTTTTGTTCTATGGTACCAATGGATAGATACATGAATTTAGGTGAAGACGCGTATTGGAAAATTGTCGAAAAAGGAAGGAACTTCGAAAGCGCACCATGGTGTCTTTGATGAAGAAGATGAGAAACAGATGAAGGAAAGAGTTAACTGGGGGGGTCGAGACCGGTTCCATGTGATTCCTATGATCTACAGGTATAAATTACAGCATAGCATTTATTCAAAATGCAAACTTGATATGATAATGTCCGATGGTATTTGAGACCTTTGTGTATGCCTTTTAAGGGAAATGCAAGCCCAAACCGATCATGGAGAAGCATTGGAAAAGGAGTGGCATTCTAAATTGGGTAATTACAAAAGCAGATACCCAGAAGAAGCAGCTGAGTTCCAGGTTCTCCTAAATGGAGGATTGGTGCCGAGCTGGGAAAAATCGTTACCGGTATGAATGCTTGGATCCATAATTTAATCTAACAAAGCGTAAAATGGGAAAAAGGTAAATTAAGTAAATGATAAGAGTTTCTACCACATTCTCTTGCCGTGTAATTTTCTCATTTCTTAAAAAATTTGTAGGTATAATCATGCATTCATTTCTTATGTTATCCCTAGTTACCAACCAAAAAATTATGCAATTGTTTCCTTCATATGTATGAAAACAATCCGTTCACTTTGAATATTGAATTTGTTCAGAAATGGTCTACATCCGATCCTCTCGACGCAACACGAGGATACTCCGAGAAGTGCTTAAACCACCTTGCAAAAGTTCTCCCAGGCCTCATCGGTGGAAGTGCAGATCTTGCTTCCTCTAACAAAGCCTATTTACACGACCTCGGTGATTTCCAGCAGCCTGCTTCGCCATGGGGTCGAAACATCAGGTATGGCGTTAGAGAACATGCCATGGCAGGAATTTCAAATGGTATCGCGTTGCATGGTAGCGGTTTCATACCATTTGCGGCAACCTTCCTCGTATTCTCTGATTACATGAAGAATTCAATCAGGCTATCTGCCCTAAGTGAAGCCGGAGTCATCTATATAATGACTCATGACTCAATTGGGTTGGGAGAAGACGGGCCGACACACCAGCCAGTCGAGCAACTCGCTGGCCTACGAGCTATTCCACGGCTGCTAGTCTTCCGACCTGCAGATGGGAACGAGACTTCTGGGGCATATAAAGTAGCTGTTGCGAATCGAGACGTGCCTAGTGTTATAGCCTTGTCGAGGCAAAAAGTGGCAGCACATGTGGAAGGAACTGATGCTGACGCAGTAGAAAGGGGTGGTTATATAGTGAGTGACAACTCAGGGCAAGATTTGCCGGACATCATATTGATCGGTACTGGGTCCGAGCTATGTCTCTGTGAAAGTAGTGCGGGTGTTTTGAGGAACGAAGGGAGAAAAGTGAGAGTCATTTCGCTCGTGTGTTGGAGGCTTTTCGACAGGCAGCCGGTCGAGTACAAAGAGCACGTCTTGCCAAGGAGTGTGTCTAAGCGGCTTAGTGTCGAGGCGAGCTATCCGCTGGGATGGAGAGAGTATGTTGGACAAGAAGGTGTGGTTCTTGGTGTGGAGGAATTTGGGGCTAGTGGAGCTTATTTGGACACTTTCAAGAAGTATGGTTTTACGGAAGAAAATATTACTAGGACTGCTAGGAAACTTCTGTCACAATAGTGGCCTGAATTACGTAGGACTGGGAAAATACACACTCAAAATAAGTATTTGGATGAGCATTCTGCCCACCATTTGCCATGTTATATAAACATCTTGTATACTTTCTGCCCACTAGAAATAACGAAATGATACTGAAAATATAATTTTTGGAGAAATGATTGCTAAATTCATCTGTTTTTGGCTAGAAGCCTCGTTTTCCTCACGAGTGACATAATTAGGGGATAATCGAAAATGATATGCAGGCATTTAGGGTATCAAATGGCACAATATAATATATATATATATATATATTTTATTCCATTATTTTTCTTTTACTCCTTCTAAATATAGATATTATTTTCAATATAAAAATAAAGATATTTTATTCCATTACTTTCCTTTTTACTCTTTCTAAATATAGATATTTTATAAAACAAATGATTTTTCAATGTAAAAAAATAGATATTATGTAGTAGCTGATTCTCAATATAAAAAATCTAGAATAACACTCAGTAGTAATAAAAAAATAAAATATCAAAAAATTATCAAAAATTTGACCACAAAATGCTCCCTACAGAAAAGTACTCATATTCACCTGCATTCTTATAATTTTCTCAAATAAAAGAATAGGCCTTTTATATCTAAAGAGCCCTCTCGTCTTTATTTGAATCGAGCAAGTCTCTTCTTTGAATATCAGTGAATCATGCATTATAATAATTGTATTATTACAATTAAATTTGGTAAATATATTATTTTTTGAAATCAAACAAGTCACTTTCAGGGAAATAGTCGTATTGTAAATAATGGTTTTTAGCTACAGACTTAAAACTCGGATGTTTACCATGAACTTTAAGTTTAATTTTTATGTACTTAACTTTTGCCCCCCTCAATAAACTTCATGGATTCGCCTCTGATGTCTTGTGGAAATAGGTATTATTGGATGACAATATTTTAATCATTTTTGGATCATAATATTCTCATTGAATGATTGATTTAAATCCCTAAAGATAATATTCTTAAATGCAGCATCAACACAGAGGCTTTTAAGTACCTCAAGACTTTCATTATTTTTTTTAGAAATAAAGACTTTCATTATTTAGTCATACCAACAATCACCCAGCAAAAAAATAATCATATGACTAAAGTTTCTTTTAAAGTGAAGCTGGGCTTATGATTTGGTCTAATTTTGATTTTGTTATTTTTTAACAATATCAATATATTTTAAATTCTTAATTATTGAAGTCATTTCAAATGTATTGTTAAAATAAAATTCTTTCATCGAAATGCAATCTAAGATTGAATGGATTTGTAATGTGTTTGTATTAATAATTTGAAATTCAGATCTATCAAATTCTTCTATCCAAATACAGTTTAAGATTACGAAAGTGCCTCGACAAATTCAAAATAAGTGGTGCAACTAGGAAAAATACTAAAATTGCAAAATAAGTAACGATAACATATTAAAATTGAAATTTAACTATTTAAAGTACAAAATCGCAATGATGCTAGAACAATTTTATAATTTTTCATTTAATTATATTATTCTTAATTGAAACCCATCTCTTTCAATAATGCAATGCAAGGAACATTAAGATGCCATCAATGACGTCTTAGTTATTGGTGAAATTTCTTAAATTTTTTGGAAGATTTTATCTAGGTTCTTATTTTTCAACATTATAAAGTTTTTGATAATTTTTATGTTGGCCATAGGTGCGGTAATATGAGTTTGAAATATAAAAAATGAAGAATAAAAATGGACACCACAATTTATATGGAAAATCCTTAAAAAATTTTGGGGGTAAAAGCCACGGACAAGATAAAAATATTATACTATGATATTTTTACGTGGGTTACAAGTTACAAACTCTCATTATTTTACAAAGAGACTAACACTCTCATATGATTGTTCTAAATTGAATGAGAAGAAATTTGAGAATGAGATGATACTGATATGAGAAGAATTCATCTATTTATAGATGCTTTCCTCCCGTGTGAATTTTGAAAGCACTATAATTTGGTTGCCAACTTTCATCCACCACCGACCACCATGTGCACGTGTTGGGTTTTGAAAATCTGAATAATCTTGATTTTGATGTTAACAAATTTTGTTATTGTGTTGCTAACTTAGTTCATCAAGTGTGTAATTCATAGAAGACATTTTACATCTTGATAAATTGTAAAGGAAGTTATTTTGCTGAAACAAGAATTCAACATTCGGTGGACCCCGAGCGCTGCTGACTTAATCGATCATATCTCATAGATCGGATATCGAAATGACCTGATTCCAACAAATCGTATTTCAGGTCAGCATACTAGATTTGAAGATTTACTTGATGAAAACACATTTACTTGAAGATTTACTTGGTGCAAAGCTGAAACAACAACAGTGAGATTGTAGTAGTTGCGGTAATTCGACCATAACTCTCAGCTCGCTTATCGAAATAAAATGATTTAGTATGATTTGGAAAGATAAGAAAATATCTACAAACCATCTTCATAAGTCAAAGATCGAATCAGATGTTAAGATGGTCAAAAAGCTTATGCAAGTCTCGTATTGTGCAGACAAAATCAGTAGATTTACAGCATGAGTACTGCCTCGTATTTTGAAGCATAACTCTCATATACGAACTCGAGATCGAGCGATTCCTGATTCCATGAAAAGCTAAATGAAAGGACTAAAACTTTTATGTTGATCACTTTGCCCAGAAATCAATGAATCAAGAGCCATAACCAAGAGAACAGAGCAGCCGACCTCTTAACTTCTACCAGCTGACCTTGAGCAAGCGGACTTCGACTAGCAGAAAACTACAAATAGACATTGACCAGCGGACTTCGAACCAGTATAGAGCTTGGCAAGTTGTAAGGCATCACTACCTTAACCCTCTACTAGTGCATTATCAACACAAACTTTTAGTCCTTAACATGCAGCATATTTTTATCAATTAAAGAATTCTTGTACATGCCTCAATGACCTTAACATGCCATCTATGAAATTTTTGGCATTATTCCTCTTAATGTACAATTCTCAATACAACTCAACTAGCATAAGTATACACCTCATAACACACTAACATGTTCTCAATTCATTATGCAATTTCCCTTAACTAATTGCATGCGAATCATAATGAAAAGAGAAACCTCAAAACCTTTATACAGTCTATATACACATATAAGAATGCTCACATGCGAGCAATAAATAATGTGTATTTAATGTATAAACATACTACCCAATACCAACATTGGTACCTCTAAGGACCCTAGTTCCTAAGTGCGGATTAAAGGCATAATTAGAGCTAACAAACATTATCAGAGTATAAAGTTCGTGTTGAGACTTTGAGCCTTAAGAATTACATGCCAAGTTAAGGACTTTCAAATGGATTAATTACATTTTCTAACAAATGAATGTTATTCACTATAGCTTTACACTATTCCTAGATTAGACACTATACAAAATAATCCCGTCCTTCCTTATCAAAAGCCTTCTTCACAAGCTCACCGCCTCAACCCGCCTTAGCCCCTTTATCATGCCAAAATGTACCTACAAGGACAACCCAAAACACGAGCATATAATAATCCCTATTCAACACAATATGAGTATAAGGCATAAATGCATAAACCGTAATAAAACACTTCCTGTTTTCCCATGCATTTTAAACACTCCCTTTTTGGTTGTCCCTGTACCATAACTCATGAGTATAATCAATAGATTATTTAATGGTTCTACACATGTCATGACATTACACCATTTCATTATCAACAATCACCAATCCCTAGTCTGTTATAATAGTGTATTTTAATGTACCTCGCTTGTCATGACAGCGGCACTAATACCCCTCGCTTCGACATATTAGCGGCATTGAATAACCTCGCGCAAATGCGACATGTGGCAAAACCTTCGCTTCAACATTTGGCGGCAAATATTCTTTCCTCGCTACAATACGACAGCGGCAAGTATTCTATCATTGCTTCAAGTGACAGCGGCAAAGTTGGGGGCCTCACCGATCGATCGCCGAGTTTATGCCGATCGATCGCGGCCTCAACGATCGATGCGCCAAACTCGCGATCGATCGCGGACGCCTACTGCCGCCTCCCCTGGTGCTCGCGATCGACCGGGAGAATGTCCCGATCGATCACGAAAACCTACACACGCGATTTTCGGGCACTATTCACATTTCTTCTTCTCCAAAACAAACCAACTCAAATACCATTAATCCAACAATACAAAAACATCATAAACCTCCAACATACACCACAATACTACCAAAATCCAACATCCAAACAAAACCATACCAACCCAAAACACACCCATTTCAAAAACTCAAAATACCATTTCAAAATCAAAACCAAACACCATTAAAACATCAAGGAGGGTTCCATACCTCTTATGGACTTCAAATCTCACTAGAAATCTTACAAACCAAGCTTTTGTGAAGATTTCTCATTCTCCTTTATGCCAATTTCGAAAATGGTGAAAGGGGTTAGGGTTGGGGAGAGTGATTTGGGGATTAGGTAAAGTGAAAGGTGAGGTGGGGTTAGTGGGGTATAAAGGTGGGGGGGTTTAAACATGTACCCCAATTATTAGCATGATGTATAAAATACCCCAACATGGTATTTTAAAAGCATTTTACCGAAATGCACCAAAACTTCAATTAAATCCATGCTTTCCAAATAATTAACAACCATTACAATTAAATCATGCTAACACTCAATTTCTCAACATGCACAACATGCATCCTGAAATGTACCACCGGTCACGCCTACCATGTGACTAAGCATTTCATCAAGATAATTAATTCCATCACATAAATTAATTATCACCATAATCACATAAACATAATTAATGCCCAAATTGCAATTAATTATTTTGGGGATATCACAGTACCTCAGCAATGGGAGCATTCAAATCAACAACTCGAACTCTAGTCCAGAGCCAATGATGTACCTGTGATGCCCGGGAATTAATGATGTAAATCCCGGTGTGGCAATGATCCTTAATTGATTTTTAATTGTGGCAATTATTAATTAATTGCGGTATTGGGACTCCCGAGGATTTTGAATCCTGTATTTGGAGTTGTTGGATCCAATGGTTGAGATTATATTCTCATCGTGGTGATAACTTTTGAATTTGGTTTTGGTGGGTTCTGTGGTCTGGGGTACTTTGAGTTGGGACTGGTAAGGGAAATTGAGATTGAGAGGTAATATTTTAACACAGTTGATTTTTAATGAGTCATGATGTATTTGTGGAAGACTCTGAATTTTGGAGTTTTGGTACTATATATACCAAGTGGACTCGGAGTTCAAGCATTCTCTCATCTCTCTCCCCTCTCTCCTGCGTCTCTTTCTCCCATTTCCCTTTCCCTTTTTCCCGTTGGTGCAAATCGATGGAGGCTCGACTTGGGAGCCGGACTTCTATAAGATAATTTGGTAATCTTCTTCTCATCGTCTTTATCTTCGTTTTGATTGTGGTATTGTAGTATTTGGTTGTGTTTTGGGTTGGGTTTGAATTTATGGATTTTTGGAGATTTTTTGTTATTATGTTTTGGGGAGGATTTTATAGTCTCCTGTTAAGGATTTATGGTGTATGGGGTGTGGGGATTGTTGTTGTGGAAGTTTTTGCATGAAAAATGCCATTTTTGGCTGGAAAAGGTTGAGGCGATCGATCCGTAGGGCGAGACCATCGATCGTCATGTCGTCCGTAAATTTTTTGAGGAAGATGAATAGTAAGGTGATCGACCGCCTCAAATGAAGCGATCGATCCCAGGGGGCAGTCGCCATTTTAAACAGTGAGGCGACGATCGATCGCCAGGGGGCAGTCGCCATTTTAAACAGTGAAGCGATCGATCGCTTCAAATGTAGCGATCGATCGCATGGTGGCAAATTCTGAAAAGCGTTGGGAGGCGATCGATCGCCTGAAAGCCAGCGATCGATCGCCGATGCCTAAACTTTGAAAAATTATTTTGTGTTGTAATTTCAACGTACGCTTTGGCCTAGACTTTTAAATGGTTAATCGTCATGGATTGATGATATAATTGGAGGTCGTGAACGTGCTTGGGCACGTGATTGATCGATCGAGAGCCACATCATTTTTTGCAACAAATTTTGCTCGCGCGCGATCGATCGGCTAGACTACTCGATCGATCGCCAAACCCCACGATCGATCGGTAGTTCTGCTCGATCGATCGCCCACACTATTCATCGTCCTCAAATTTTGCCAACAACGCGCGATCGATAGGTGAAACCTTGCCGATCGATCGACGGGCTCTGTAAATGGCTTTTTTCGAGCAAAACCCCCCAGTAACAATCCCAACACCTAATACACCACAAATCCTCAACAAAAACACCATAATACTCTTTAAACACAACAACCCAAAAATCTCTAAAAATTTGAAAACTCAAACCCAACACTAAACATGTCAATACTCTACAAAACTACAATCAAAACGAAGATAAATGTGAAGATTACCCAATTATCGTCGAGAAATCTCGCTCCGAAATCGAGCCTCCATCGATTCTTCTCCAAGGGAAAAAGAGGGAAAGGGAAAGGGAAAGGAAAGGGAAAGCGTGAGAGAGGGAGAGAGAGAAGAGAGAAACAAGTGCAATGACTGAACACCGAGTCCACTTGGTATATATAGTACCAAGGCTCCAAAATCTCGAGTCTCAAATACTCGCACCATAACTCATTAAAACTCATGCGTATTCAATAAATATCTCACACTCACTATAAGGACCCTAGTTCCTTAAGTGCGGATTAAAGGCATAATTAGAGCTAACATACATCATCAGAGTTTAAATGTTCGTGTTGAGACTATGAGCCTTAAGAATTACATGCCAATTCAAGGACTATCAATGGATTAATTACATTCCCAATCAAAAATGAATGTTATCAACTATAGCTTTACAAGCTCACCGCCTCAACCCGCCATAGCCCCTTTTTTCATGCCAAAATGTACCTACAAGAACAACCCCCAAACATGAGCAATAATATTATTCATATCCAACACAATATGAATATAAGGCGTAAATGCATAAATCATAATAAAACACTTCCTGTTTTTCCCATGCATTTTAAACGCTTCCTGTTTGGTTGTCCCTGTACCATAACACATGAGTATAATCAAATAGATTATTTAATGGTCCACACATGTCATGACACAATACCATTTCATCATCACCAATTACCAATCACCAATCCCTAGTCTATTCATCACAATGTATTTTAATGCCCCTCGCTTTCCATATAGGCGGCATAGAATAACCTCGCTTCAATGGACATGCGGCGTTCCCACCCCTCGCTTCACATTGAGCGGCAAATATTCTTTCCTCGCCTCATATGACAACCACGCTTCAATGTGACATGCGGCGCTCCCACCCCTCGCTTCACATTGAGCGGCACCAAACAAATAGCGGCAAGCATTAAAATCATCAAAGGATGACCAAGACTCATGGGATATGCACCAACAATCATCATATGCATCTATATTCATCATGCATAAATTCCACATGTATTTGCATCCACAATGCACATTTCCACATATACTCGCATCCACAATGCTTAAACAATGAGTATAATAGATACATGTACCGTTGGGTGCCCGTACGTCCTCTACGTACCTTTCCAAAAAGTAAGATGTGGTAGGACTTCACTTCCTTGGCTGTTTTGCCACCTGGGATGGTTCTACACATTCACACAAACCAATATTAGAACCAAATAATAGTCCAATACCAAAAATCCCACAAAAATAATCAAAAACACCCATTTTGGTGTCTCGCGATCGATCGCCATATAGCCCCGATCGATCGCGAGACTACACTGCCTCGTTCAACAAAAAATTTCAATCCGCGATCGATCGCCGAGTTTGCGCCGATCGATCGCGACCTCGCCGATCGATCGCGCCAAACTCGCGATCGATCGCGGAAGGCTACTGCCTTCTCCCTTGTAGCTCGCGATCGATCGGGAGAATGTCCCGATCGATCGCCGAGTCCTGTACACCCGATTTTCGGGCACTATTCACCCTTCTTCTTCCCTAAATCAAACAAACTCAAATATTAATACATCAACAATATAAAACCACTAAAAATCTTCAATAAACATCCTCATACATCCATAAATCTAACACTCAACCAAAATAATATCAACCCCCAACAAACCCATTTCAAAACTCCAATATATCAATCCAAAACCAAGTAAACCCATACAAAAACATCAAGGAATGATATATGCACTTCCTAGGCCTCAAATCTTACCAAGAATCACACCAATGGAGTTTTTGCAAAGATTTCTCTTCTACCTTGAGGCAAAAATCGAAAATGGGGAAAGGGTTAGGGTTGGGAGAGTGTTTGGGGATTTAAAGAGTGAATGGTAAAGTTGGGTGATAGAGTGGGGTAATAGTTTATATAGGTCAAATAGAATTGTACCCCAACAATTAACATGATGTATAAAATACCCCAACATGGTATTTTAAAAGCATTTTACCAAAATGCAACAAAACCTCAATTGAACTTATGCTTTCCAATTAATTGCCACCTTAACAAATAAATCATGCTAATAATCAATTCTCCCAACATGCACAATATACATCCCGAAATGCATCACCGGTCACACCTATCATGTGACTAAGCATTTCAATAAGATAATTAAATCTAGCACATAACTCGGTTATCGCCATAATTAATCATACAAACATAATTAATGCCCAAATTGCAATTAATTATTTCGGGGATATCACAATACTCCCCTACTTATAAGATTTCATCCTCGAAATCACATGCACTTACCCCAACATGAAACTAAACATAATTAACATACCAGAAAATAGTTTCGGGTAGTGCTGCACCATATGCCGCTCCGTCTCCCACGTAGCCTCCTCGACACCCCTGCGATCCCACTGAACCTTGATCATAGGTATCACTTTGTTCCGAAGTCTGCGGTCTGCCCGATCCAGAATCCTAACAGGCCGTTCCACATAGGATATATCGGATTGTAACTGAACCTCGGAAGGCTGTAACACATGAGACGGATCCGGCTCATACTTTCGCAACATAGACACATGGAACACATCATGTATACCAGACAAAGAAGGTGGCAGAGCTAGTCGGTAAGCCAAAGTGCCAATGGGCTGCAAAATCTCGTACGGTCCAACATACCTCGGAGACAGTTTTCCGCGCATCCCAAATCGCACAACGCCTCTGAAAGGCGAGATCTTCAAGAAGACCTTATCTCCCAACTGAAATTCCAACGGTCTCCGCCGTTTATTTGCATAAGCTGCCTGTCTGTCCTGGGCTGCTTTCATTTTATGCCTTATCATATTTATCTTCTCTTCCATTTCTCGTACCAGTTCCGGTCCTCCGACCGACACCGTCTGCCATATAGGGCCTCAAAAGGAGCCATCTGTATGCTTGCCTGTTAGCTATTATTATAAGAGAATTCTACCAAGGCCACTGAATCTTGCCAAGAAATGTCGAACTCCAATACACAAACCCTCAACATGTCCTCGAGCGTTTGGATAGTACGCTCGGTCTGGCCATCCGTCTGAGGGTGATATGTGGTACTCAATCTAACTTCAGTTCCCAAGGCTGACTACAGACCCTCCCAAAAATGAGATGTGAAACGTGGATCTCGATCAGACACTATGGAGATGGGGATCCCATGCAATCTTACCACATCTCGAATATACAACTGCGCCATCCTCAAATAGGTGAATGTCATGCTATAGGGAATGAAATGAGCTACCTTAGTCAATCGATCCACAATCACCCAAATAGCATCAAAACCCGAAGCACTCCTTGGCAAGTGGGTCACGAAGTCCATAGAAATGTGTTCCCACTTCCACTTTGGTATCTCCAAGCTTCTCAACTCGCCGCCAGGTCTCTGCCTCTCAGCCTTGACCAGCTGGCAGATCAAGCACCTCTTAACAAAGGCGACGACATCACACTTCATTCTTTTCCACCAAAACTGATCACGTAGGTCCTTGTACATCTTCTTCCCGCCTGGGTGGATACTAAGTCTGCTACTATGAGCTCGCTCCAAGATTCCTCTACGCAACTCCGGCGTACTCGGAACCACCCAACGGTTACCCAATCTCAAGGATCCGTCCTCGGCCACTCTGAACTTCGTTGGCTGACCAAGATGTACTATAGATAACCATCTCTGAATCTCATCATCTGACTTCTGAGCTCTCCTGATGTTCTCATAGATATCTGGATCAGCTAAAAGAGTTGATACATGCACAAGTGATGTATCTATGTCGAAATCATAGCCCAGATGGCAGTAGGAGGTCATCATAGCTGACAAATTGATGACGTCCTCAGCAGTACTCCTCACTTTCCGACTCAAAGCGTCTGCTGTCAAGTTAGCTTTTCCGGGATGGTATTCAATCTCACAATCGTAGTCCTTAAGCAAGTCCATCCGCCTTCTCTGCCTCATGTTCAGCTCCGCCTGAGTGAATAAAAACTTGAGGCTCTTGTGATCCGTGTAAATGGTAAACGACGTACCATACAGATAATGCCTCCAAATCTTCAGGGCAAAGATAATAGCCGCCAATTCCAAGTCATGGACTGGGTATCTAGTCTCATGCGGCTTCAACTGCCTCGATGCATAAGCTACCACATGCTTATCTTGCATTAATACACACCCAAGGCCCTGAAGTGATGCATCTGTACACAAAACAAACCTGGAGTTTTCCGTAGGAATCACTAATACTTGCGCCGTCGTCAACCGGTGTTTCAACTCCTGGAAGCTCTCCTCACAAGCTTCTGACCAAAAGAATGGTACTCCCTTCTGGGTCAACTGTGTCAACGGCTTGGCAATCTTCGAAAAACCCTCGACAAAGCGTCGATAATATCCTGCCAAACCAAGAAAGCTCCGTATCTCAGGCACAGAAGTGGGTGCAGCCCACTCCATCACAGCTTCAATCTTCCAGGGATCCACAGATATCCCGCTGCTAGATATGACATGCCCCAGAAACACTACACTGCTCAACCAAAATTCACATTTGCTGAGCTTGGCATACAACTGATGATCTCTGAGAATCTGGAGTAATGTCCTCAAGTGTTTCGCGTGCTCTTCCTCGCTCCGGGAGTAGATGAGAATGTCGTCGATAAATACAATGATGAACTGATCCAAATAGGGTTGGAACACCCGATTCATCAAGCTCATAAAGACAGCCGGGGCGTTCGTCAGACCGAACGGCATTACTAAGAACTCGTAGTGTCCATACCGAGTCCGAAATACTGTCTTCTGAACATCCTCCTCCCTGACTCGAATCTGGTGATACCCGGATCTCAAATCAATCTTACTATAAAGTCTGGTACCTTGCAACTGGTCAAACAGATCATCAATCCTTGGGAGATGATACTTGTTCTTCACTGTGGCTTTATTCAGTTGCCGGTAATCGATGCACAAACGCATCGAGCCATCCTTCTTTTTCACAAAGAGAACCGGTGCGCCCCATGGCGATACGCTCGGGCGTATATATCCCTTGTCAAGGAGATCCTGCAACTGCTCCTTCAATTCTCTCAACTCTGCCGGTGCCATCCTGTAAGGAGTACGAGAAATAGCGGACGTCCCCGGTAATAACTCAATCCCAAACTCGACTTCTCTAGCCGGTGGGAATCCGGGAATCTCCTCCGGAAATACATCAGCAAACTCCGCTACTACGGGTACATCCTCAACTCTCAGTTCTTTATTCTTCCCAGATGTGTCCACGGCATAGATGAGATAGCCCGTGTGACCACGTTCCAACAACTGAGACATTTTGATTGCCGAAATCAACGGAATCTTCGCACGAGAACCGTTGCCATAAAAAGTCCACTGTATACCCAAATCAGATCTGAACCTTACCGTTCTCTGTCGATAATTCACCACTGCCTGGTATCTGTTCAGAATGTCAATACCCACGATGCAGTCGAAGTCTGACATACCCAATACAATCAAATCTGCCTTCAACTCATTGCCCTCAAAATAAATGAGGCAATCTGCCAGAAACTGATCGGCAACAACATTTCTTCCAGTGGGTGTCGAGACCATGAGAGGCGTGGGTAGAAAAGACGTGCGCATATGGTGTTTTTCCACAAAGCCCACAGATACAAAAGAGTGGGAGGCACCTGTATCTATCAAAATAAAAGCAGGGTACATAAGTAAATGGCATGTACCGGCGATCACCTCCTCCGGGGCTGCCTGAGCCTGCTCTCTGGTCAGTGCATACACCTGTCCCTGGGACGGTCCCACTGTCTGACCTCCCGATGGTCGAGGCACAAACTGCTGCCTCTGATGCACTGTCCTGTCCACAAATCTCGGCCTGTTCCCTTGAAAATCTGACTGTCCTCCCCGAGTGGGGCAATACCGAGAAATGTGGCCCATTTTGCCACAACTATAAGAAGCGGGGCAATTACTCGAAGAATGTGGTCCTCCACAATTGTCGCACCTTTTCTCTTCCGATCTAGTCCCTTGCATAGGCCCCCGGTTGGTCGACCAATTGTTCTTCTTGTTCTCTTGCTTCCGACCAAAAGATTTCTTTCCACTGAACCGTGAGGATGAAAAGGCACCACGGGGCTTAAATCACTCCCCTCGGGGCCTCAAGCTACCAGTAGCTTGCCTCTGTTGTGGTACGTGTGGGGGTACAGCATTAGGATAGGCCCCAACTCCGATCTCCGCAAGTTCTGCTCTTGTGAGAGCATCATCAAAAGAAGTGGGGTTATTGGTGATAACCCGGTCAAAAAGCTCTGGCCGCAATCGTTTTAGAAAGTTTCTCATCTTTGCATGCCCATTTGTGGCAATGTGTGGAACATACCTCAGCAACGAAGCATAGTGCATAGCATAGTCTGACACTGACATGGTTCCTTGTTTCAAGTTTGCGAACTCATCTTCCTTCATCTGTCTCGCCGCCGCAGAGAAGTACCGGTTCAGAAACCGGGTTCTGAAGAGCGTCCAATCGATCAATGCACCCTGTGCTCTCAGTTCCATCACCGTGCTCTTCCACCACATGGAAGGTTTCTTTGCCAGCTGGAACTCCGCTAGCCTCAGCCATGCTGTAACAGCACAAGGAGCGGATACAAATATCTGTTCAAGTCTCTCTAGCCACTCTTCAGCCTCCTCTCCTGATTCTGTCCCCTCAAACCGGGGCGGGTGGTAAGTCAGAAACTGAGTCAAACTGATCTCACCAGGTAGTAACAACTGAACCACTGGTTCCATGCCTACAGCTGGTGGAGGTAGAGGGTTTGCCTGACCAATGCTCGCATTAACACTGCCAACGTCACCCACCTCTTCATTGAGGTTTCCCAAGTTCATAGCCGCCATGCTGTAACACAAGGGTTAAAACAACTCCAAAACAAATATATATGTGTTATGTCGTTAGATAACAGAAATGATAATAAGCATGTTAGTATAACAGTATATACAACAATATGCACCACATGCATAAACATGCTTCAAATGTAAGCACCTAGCCAATCATGCTAAGGCTACCCTTCACTCGTTCCCGGGTTCTCTAACCTGGCTCTGATACCACTAATGTAAGGACCCTAGTTCCTTAAGTGCGGATTAAAGGCATAATTAGAGCTAACATACATCATCAGAGTTTAAATGTTCGTGTTGAGACTATGAGCCTTAAGAATTACATGCCAATTCAAGGACTATCAATGGATTAATTACATTCCCAATCAAAAATGAATGTTATCAACTATAGCTTTACACTACTCCTAGAGTAGATACTATACAAAAGTAATCCTGTCCTTCATTTCTCAAAAGCGTTCTTCACAAGCTCACCGCCTCAACCCGCCTTAGCCCATTTTTCATGCCAAAATGTACCTACAAGGACAACCCCCAAACATGAGCAATAATATTATTCATATCCAACACAATATGAATATAAGGCGTAAATGCATAAATCATAATAAAACACTTCCTGTTTTTCCCATGCATTTTAAACGATTCCTGTTTGGTTGTCCCTGTACCATAACTCATGAGTATAATCAAATAGATTATTTAATGGTCCACACATGTCATGACACAATACCATTTCATCATCACCAATTACCAATCACCAATCCCTAGTCTATTCATCACAATGTATTTTAATGCCCCTCGCTTTTCATATAGGCGGCATAGAATAACCTCGCTTCAATGGACATGCGGCGTTCCCACCCCTCGCTTCACATTGAGCGGCAAATATTCTTTCCTCGCCTCATATGACAACCACGCTTCAATGTGACATGCGGCGCTCCCACCCCTCGCTTCACATTGAGCGGCACCAAACAAATAGCGGCATTAAAATCATCAAAGGATGACCAAGACTCATGGGATATGCACCAACAATCATCATATGCATCTATATTCATCATGCATAAATTCCACATGTATTTGCATCCACAATGCACATTTCCACATATACTCGCATCCACAATGCATAAACAATGAGTATAATAGATACATGTACCGTTGGGTGCCCATACGTCCTCTACGTACCTTTCCAAAAAGTAAGATGTGGTAGGACTTCACTTCCTTGGCTGTGTTGCCACCTGGGATGGTTCTACAAATTCACACAAACCAATATTAGAACCAAATAATAGTCCAATACCAAAAATCCCACAAAAATAATCAAAAACACCCATTTTGGTGTCTCGCGATCGATCGCCATATAGCCCCGATCGATCGCGAGACTACACTGCCTCGTTCAACAAAAAATTTTAATCCGCGATCGATCGCCGAGTTTGCGCCGATCGATCGCGACCTCGCTGATCGATCGCGCCAAACTCGCGATCGATCGCGGAAGGCTACTGCCTTCTCCCTTGTAGCTCGCGATCGATCGGGAGAATGTCCCGATCGATCGTCGAGTCCTGTACACCCGATTTTTGGGCACTATTCACCCTTCTTCTTCCCCAAATCAAACAAACTCAAATATTAATACATCAACAATATAAAACCACTAAAAATCTTAAATAAACATCCTCATACATCCATAAATCTAACACTCAACCAAAATAATATCAACCCCCAACAAACCCATTTCAAAACTCCAATATATCAATCCAAAACCAAGTAAACCCATAGAAAAACATCAAGGAATGATATATGCACTTCCTAGGCCTCAAATCTTACCAAGAATCACACCAATGGAGTTTTTGCAAAGATTTCTCTTCTACCTTGAGGCAAAAATCGAAAATGGGGAAAGGGTTAGGGTTGGGAGAGTGTTTGGGGATTTAAAGAGTTAACGGTAAAGTTGGGTGATAGAGTGGGGTAATAGTTTATATAGGTCAAATAGAATTGTACCCCAACAATTAACATGATGTACAAAATACCCCAACATGGTATTTTAAAAGCATTTTACCAAAATGCACCAAAACCTCAATTGAACTTATGCTTTCCAATTAATTGCCACCTTAACAAATAAATCATGCTAATAATCAATTCTCCCAAGATGCACAATATACATCCCGAAATGCATCACCGGTCACACCTATCATGTGACTAAGCATTTCAATATGATAATTAAATCTAGCACATAACTCGGTTATCGCCATAATTAATCATACAAACATAATTAATGCCCAAATTGCAATTAATTATTTCGGGGATATCACACTCACTCAATTACATCACAAACCTCAATACAAAGCTCCCCAGACTCCATATCCCAATATTAACACAATTCCAAGGTTTATCTCCTCAATGAGAATAAATCTCAACTCTTGGATTCAACAACCCCGATATGGGATTAAAATCATCGGGAGTCTCAACACCATAATAATCTCATAATTACCCCAATTAAGATCCATTAAGGATCATAATCATTTCGGGATTAACACGATAATTTCTGGATATCACATTTACCCCCCACTAATAAAATTTCGTAATTGAAATTTGCACACGTGTACTTATGTACCGCCGAGACCACACAACTCAGCTCAGATTTCGCAGTGGTGATTAACGATTTCGTCACAAACGAAACACCAATTGCGAGGACATTGACCTCGCACCAACCCTGGAATGGAGACATTCTCCCAAACCACTGCAATCCTCCTAATGATGTTAACATGCTTTGATGTTAACCACCCAAAAGAGTCAGTCATTCTTAACTATCATCCACTTGAATCATTCCTGATTCTGTTATAGATATCATCTCAATGACATCTGTACAACTTGGTCTACGATGCCAAATATACATCACGACGAAGGAAACCACCAATATACCTCAGTATACTCACACTAATCTCGTTTTTCGTTCTCCAATTCCATCTCCATCAAAGGAGTAGTTGTAAGGCCTCAAGATTCCGAAGAGAACAAGAAAGAAAACCAATTGCATTCTCACAACATGTGTCGACAACGACACCAAACGAATTCGAATCTTGGTCATCCCTTTCTTACACTTAGAATTACCAATTCTAAAATATGGATAACTATCTAATTTGCTTAGTCGAAAGTACGACAATCTTTTCTCGAAAGAGAGTCAACCAAAACCCCATACTTCATTCCTCAGAATAAATCGTACTATTGTGATTACCAATCTCAAGGTAATACAATATCTCACCAAAGATTCACCAATCCAGGTACACTAACCAGTCATCCAAGCATAATAATGCTAGCCTACATGTATATGCACATCGATACATATGCCTCAACGCCAAAATACCACATACATACTCAATGCAATTCGACTTGGGTACCTCCATTAATACTCACAAGCCTCAAACACAACTGCCAACCTTCAGTTATTCTCACGCAGTAGAGAATAATGATTGACGAACAAATGCCTAATGATGTGAATTTATACCAACACCACGCGTACCGACTCATCGAATCTTTCAAAGATTCACAACAGGTATATCAATACCTCTTTCCTAAAAAGGAACGTGTCATGCACCCATGACTCTCCAAACTCGAACCATTGTTCGAACAATCTAGATACATTTATATCGAAATGTATTCCTACACCAATAATTAATCCAGGATAGTGCGTCAATGTCACTATCACCAATCATTCTCAAACTCGTATACACGGCGTGTACAACTCCAACAATTCCATACTAATATAATAGTGTAAGTAATCCAACGAGCATACAACGCAGCGGAATTTTAAAATTTGGATTACTAAAACCGCGGATCTATACGAAGTGTTCATATCGGAATAGAGATAATAAGAGTCTCACCCTTGTAGCGTGTTTGAGCAGAATCCACGAAGCACCACGTCCAACGAATTCTGAGTCACGAGCAACACCTCCAAGGTCTTGCCTCTATGGTATCCACACGATCAAATCGAAAGGGGATTTAAGAATGAGTTGCTAGACTCGTTCTTAAACCAGAACAATAACCACACATGATTCTAAATCGAATGAAGATGGCCGGAAAACAAAAGGATCAAGTCGGCGGCCGAGAGATGGTGGCCGAGAGCTTCACCTTTTTGTGGCTAGGGTTTTTGATATGAAGTGTTAATCTAATTAAACACCTTGTTATCAAATTATATATGATTTAATTAAAGGCTTTCACAAAGCCTCATGGGCCCAAACCCATGATGTAATTAAATCCTTATAATTATGTAAGTAAGACTCTTCTAAATTAATTAATTCATCCAATGAATTTAATTCACTTTATCGATTTAATCTTTTGTGCGACCTGATCGCTTTTATTTTAAACAATTAATTCCAATCTAGCGATTTTAGACCGCAAGTGCACGGTGTCAAGTTTTAGTATAGATAGGAAGATACGTATTGTCGAACCCACAAGGACTAACAAGTAATTACCAAATAAGATTTCTTTTAACTATATTTAACCTACGATAATTAATTTATAATTAACAACTAATTAATTAATATAAACTACTAATCCAACCAAGTCAATAAAAGTAAACGAGAAAAATCCACTAGAGAAGATTATCGAGACTTTGGCTCACCAATGCAATTCCCTACAATTCTCGATTGAACATTCAAATATTTCTAAGGTGACAAGTTCTCCAAATTTATCTAATAAACTCTCTCGAGCTATATTAAACCTAATATCAGATTGCAGTAAGTCACTCTCGTGCACTCATTGAACAACTCGATATTGCATAAGATCCATGAAAACTCCTAGCTTTCAATTACTAGATATCTATGGCTATCACGCATGTATTTGACGTCATCTCTCGATCTCGGTCTGAAATCCATGGTATGAGTTATTAATTCTATATCATAAAATCATCTCTCGATCTCAATTACGATACTAACATCATTCAAAGGTGATCAATCCTCTAAAAGCATGAAGAACATAAAACATACGCAAAGAACTATAAGAATTCAATCATTAAATCATCAAATCGAAGGTTCATAACAAAGGATTCGCCTAGCCTCGATAAATAAAATTAGTTCCTCATAATAAACAAAACACAACAAAACTAAGAATTAAAGACAAAGAAAAACTCCCAGCGTCGACTCCGGTTGTAGATCCTCGCTCCTTCTCTTGCTTCCTTCTCGATCGTTGCTTTAATCGCCTTGTTGGAGATGTTCCAAAATCATTGGGTTAAAAGGTTGAAGATGATAGATGGTGTGCAAGGTTCTGGCCGTGAGATGGAGTGAAGGAGTTGGATGAGGCGTGTATGATTGGTGGAGGCTAATTGTGATTGGCTGTGGGAGTGATATGGGGCGTGTGGTATGATGGAGAAGGTGAGTTGGAATTCAAGGAAAGGGGCTGTGAGATGGAGGCTGTATCTAGGGTTAAAAATCTGATATTGGGTTGAAAATCTTGTGTATAATATATAGGGGAAAGAATTATGGACTTCCCTTTTGCATACAAACTTTACAAGGAATGTATTTTAATTATAACTCCTCGTCCGATCGATCCGAAAAAGTGGCCGATCGATCCAGCCTTCCAGTAAGAATATCGTGGCTTTTTCAGCCCTTCTAGATCGATCGGAAATGTTAGCTCGATCGATCGAGCCTTCCAGTAAGTTTTCTTCGCCTTTTTCAGCTTCTGGCGAGTTTCGTATTTTGACCGTAACTTTCTCATACAAACTCCAAATATGATGAATCAGCTGTCCACGCGAAGATAAGAGAAAGGTATACAACGTTTATATGGACCACATTTCCAAAACATGGCTCTAACATATAGTAATTTGAGGATAAAGGAGCAACATGTGTCTTGGATTCTGGTTTTTTCCTCTTTTCTTCAACTTTATTCATTTTTTCATCATTTTAGCTTGATTTCTTCCCCTTTTATGAATTTCAACATTGATTCCTGAAATATAGAAATATATACCATAAAACGTAAAATAATTCAAGAATCAACACGAAAACATATACAAATCATAGCATAAAAACGCGTAATAATCAAACCTATCAACTCCCCCAAACTTATCACTTAATCGTCATCGATTAAGCATTAAAATCATAAGGTAGAGTTCATTCTTGATATTTGAAACAATTATTTCATGACTTGCTTATTCTCAGAAATCTCATGCACATATACAAAAGTTGACAAGACATGTTTTCTCCTAATTCAAGCAACATATCTCAAAATCGGAATGTGTGTGTGTGCTAATTTCAATCTCAAGTTTCATGCACATATTCAAGATCAAATCATGTTAATCAACTCAAAGTCGAGATTATCATCAAGCACCCCATAAGCCTATTTTCAAACAACTTCTCCACTAATGATAGTTACTCCTTAGACTTGGATCAAAAGGACTTTTTAAGCTTGTAATGTAAGGCCTTTGGTGTTGGTTTCAAAGAAAAGATAGGATAAGAGCAAAGAAGAGAGTATAATCATTTACAATTCAAATGTTTCGCACACATCAAGCTTCTCTTCTTTTTCTTTTATAGCCTTGGCCACTTTGGGTCTTATATGTTTATTTTTTCTTTTCAAGGCTCTTTGTCTATCTTTTTCTTTTCTCATTCATCAATATTTTTCAATAAGCTTATCAGGATATAAAAATTTACGTGCATCGAATGGAATTCATTATACTCTCTTAGGGTAATGATAACTTTTTTTTCATTTAGGCTCAAATAAGGGTAAGTATAATGAGTTTGCCAAGAATGTCGAATGGGGTCTAATTATATGCAATGCATATACCATTCTTTTTTCAATAAAGCTCAAATGGACACTAGGGATTGATATGAATCATTGTAAGCTTGAAAGGCTCAAACGTTTCAAAGATCGCCTAGATCATTTCCAAGTCAAATTTGTAACTATAAAATTTCGCCTCAAAGTGTCATCATCAAATTAGTTCTAGGATAACTCTAAGATGCTCAAGAAAAATCGTCAAGTTCACAACAATTATCACTATTCAACATGCAATCCACAAGATCATGACTCCTTGTGCTCAAAGTATTCCTCATTCTTGACATGCTAACTCAAATTAGGATATTCATGTACAAGTCCAATCACAAATCAAGTTCATATGCATAGTGAGATCAAAATCCTCATTGAATAGTCACTACTATAATTCATTCTTTTCTCAAGTTTGAACTCATAAAAAAAAATTTTAGCTCATAATAATCGGACGATTCAAATGTCATTTAAGCACAAAACATGTGGTTAAAACAAGTAAAACATGCAAGCTACTACTCCCCCAAACTTAAATCAAACATTGCCCTCAATGTTTAAAAGAATCAAAAGGGAAAAAGTAAACTCCCCTGATCAAGACGCTTGCATGAGGGTTGAGGAAGATTGGCTTTTGAAAGCTCCACTGCTGTAGGGGTTCATCGCTCCAACTAAGTACCTAGCAAGAGAAGAATGCAAATAAAATAGTAGCTCGGGAGATAGTCAAAACTAAAAACAAAAAATGAAAATTTAATAACAAAACTAAATAACAAAAGGATACGCTTGGGTTTCCTCCCAAGAAGCGCTGATTTCTAGTCGTCGGCTTGACCATCAGAAGCAACCATCAAAGAGCGGCTGCCGCCCATAGTAAGTATTGTATGATACCACTAATGGGTCTTCATTCAGTATGCCCTCAAGATTGGCAAGATTGTAACAGTGTAAGCTCGTCGCTCCAACAACATTCATCTTGAAGTGGTAGGAATGGGAGAATGATTCTTGAGTTGGCTTCATATCTTGGAGGATGTAGTGCGGTGAAGTTGGCATCGATGGAATATACGGATCCACATATGGCATAGAACATGTCTCCATCGATGGGCTCAAATCGGAATCTTCGAAAGTTTCTTCCTTCTCCAACATCACATTCGACTCATCTTCACATGAGAACTCCTCGGATAACATCTCTGAAGTAAGCTCAATCTCTTGAAGAGGCTCAAGTTCCCTCGACTCTTCCACACTAGTAGGATCACTCCCCCAAACTTGGTTAGTTGAGTGATCATCATCATATAACCAAACTCGATTCGTCGCCTCTTGATTTGTAGCCCTCATCTCTGCCTCTTGGCAGCTAGTTGAAATTGTTTCCATAAGGACCACCATTTGCTGCTCCAGGTGACACATAGAGTTGGTTTGGCACTCCAAACTATTATCGGTTGATGCCATGAATCTTACTAAGGTATCCTCTAACTGAGTTATGATATCTGCAGAACTATCTCTCCTCTCTTCGCGATGTTCAAATGGTTGTGGCGTATCAATAGGGTAGTGAGGCTCCGGTGGGTATTGGTGACTCCAACCTTGTAGTGAAGGATCACAATGCCAGTGAAGATCGAAGTCCGCCATATCATTGAACAGGTGCATCACACTGTCCTCATCTCTATCAACCAGGGGACTCCCAGTCACCAGTGCTCCGCTCAATACCCATTCTCGTGTCTGTGCATCCAACCCGTTGAAGAAATATTGCAAGAGAGTATAGTTCGAAAAGTTGTGATACCGGAATGTGTTGGCCAATTCATTGAATCTCTCCCAAACAGCGTAGAACGGCTCGGAACGTTGTTGGGCAAAGCTTGTGAAGGCTTGTTCATGTAGCATCTCCAAGTACCTCACAAGACAAACAAAACAAAAACAAAATAAATATATATAATTTTTTTTTTCGAAATAAATAAACAAAATATGGTTAAATTACAGTCAAAGAACCTAGTATGATATTACTAAAGTTAGTCCCCGGCAACGGCGCCAAAAACTTGTTCGCTTTTATTTTAAACAATTAATTCCAATCTAGCGATTTTAGACCGCACGTGCACGGTGTCAAGTTTTAGTATAGATAGGAAGATACGGATTGTCGAACCCACAAGGACTAACAAGTAATTACCAAATAAGATTTCTTTTAACTATATTTAACCTACGATAATTAATTTATAATTAACAACTAATTAATTAATATAAACTACTAATCCAACCAAGTCAATAAAAGTAAACGAGAAAAATCCACTAGAGAAGATTATCGAGACTTTGGCTCACCAATGCAATTCCCTACAATTCTCGATTGAACATTCAAATATTTCTAAGGTGACGAGTTCTCCAAATTTATCTAATAAACTCTCTCGAGCTATATTAAACCTAATATCAGATTGCAGTAAGTCACTCTCGTGCACTCATTGAACAACTCGATATTGCATAAGATCCATGAAAACTCCTAGCTTTCAATTACTAGATATCTATGGCTATCACGCATGTATTTGACGTCATCTCTCGATCTCGGTCTGAAATCCATGGTATGAGTTATTAATTCTATATCATAAAATCATCTCTCGATCTCAATTACGATACTAACATCATTCAAAGGTGATCAATCCTCTAAAAGCATGAAGAACATAAAACATACGCAAAGAACTATAAGAATTCAATCATTAAATCATCAAATCGAAGGTTCATAACAAAGGATTCGCCTAGCCTCGATAAATAAAATTAGTTCCTCATAATAAATCAAAACACAACAAAACTAAGAATTAAAGACAAAGAAAAACTCCCAGCGTCGACTCCGGTTGTAGATCCTCGCTCCTTCTCTTGCTTCCTTCTCGATCGTTGCTTTAATCGCCTTGTTGGAGATGTTCCAAAATCATTGGGTTAAAAGGTTGAAGATGATAGATGGTGTGCAAGGTTCTGGCCGTGAGATGGAGTGAAGGAGTTGGATGAGGCGTGTATGATTGGTGGAGGCTAATTGTGATTGGCTGTGGGAGTGATATGGGGCGTGTGGTATGATGGAGAAGGTGAGTTGGAATTCAAGGAAAGGGGCTGTGAGATGGAGGCTGTATCTAGGGTTAAAAATCTGATATTGGGTTGAAAATCTTGTATATAATATATAGGGGAAAGAATTATGGACTTCCCTTTTGCATACAAACTCTACAAGGAAGGTATTTTAATGAAAACTCCTCGTCCCGATCGATCCGAAAAAGTGGCCAATCGATCCAGCCTTCCAGTAAGAATTTCGTGGCTTTTTCAGCCCTTCTCGATCGATCGGAAATGTTAGCTCGATCGATCGAGCCTTCCAGTAAGTTTTCTTCGCCTTTTTCAGCTTCTGGCGAGTTTCGTATTTTGACCGTAACCTTCTCATACGAACTCCAAATTTGATGAATCAGCTGTCCACGCGAAGATAAGAGAAAGTTCTACAAATTTTATATGGACCACATTTCCAAAACATGGCTTGAACATATAGTAATATGAGGAGAAAAGAGCAACATGTGTCTTGGATTCTGGTTTTTTCTTCTTTTCTTCAACTTTATTCATTTTTCATCATTTTAGCTTGATTTCTTTATGAATTTCAACATTGATTCCTGAAATATAGAAATATATACCATAAAACGTAAAATAATTCAAGAATCAACACGAAAACATATACAAATCATAGCATAAAAATGCGTAATAATCAACCCTATCACGACCCGATAGGATTTTGCAATGTTGGCAGTGACATAAAATCACATTTTATGTCACAAGCAATGTGCGGTGTCTAGAAACACATCAAGGCTACCCAAATTACAAGAATGTCTTTGACTCGACATAACCTTAGAACTTGTGATAATATTAACCATGTAACTTAATCCATTTGTCCATGTGTTTAGATTGAACACGAGTCATGGAATAGTCACACTCGTATATTCAATCTCTATTTCTTGATCCCCAAGTAGAACTAGAATAAACGAATAAGCTCGATATCACATATCGACTCATTCGAGCAAGGCCATGCATTTTAGTCTTACTTTATCAAGGGCCCAAACACTTCTCCCGTTATATAGTAGGGACAAATCCTATCTTGATCAATCAACATCCCTCTACATAATTCGTAGTGTATCCAATAGTTGCCTTTATAGTTTACCCTGTTAGGTAACGTTTGACAATATCAAGATACATAACTCCTTATGTTGGGATCTCTGATGATCTCAAGTCGTAAGGATTACATACATTATTATCTAGATACCGCTCATTGCTTGTGGCGTAAAATGAGATTTTATGTCACTGTGAACATTACAAGATCCTATCGGGTCGCACAAAGATTAAATCGATAAAGGGAATTAAATTCATGGGATGAATTAAATAATTAAGAAGAGTCTTAATTAAATGATTATAAGGATTTAATTAAATCATGGGTTTGGGCCCATGAGACTTTAAGAAAGTCTTGAACCTTAATTAAATCTTATAATATAAATACAAGGTTATGATTAATTCTTAATCACACAATTCATAAATTAACCTAGCCACCATACCAAGAGCTCTCGGCCGCCGCCTCCTTCCTCCTCCATCTTCACGGCCGACGTGAATAGTGGTGATCGGAAAGGCCGCCGTTTAATCGGTTTTGAACCGAGAGTTTGGTTTTGGTTCAAGAATAAGTCTAGCAACTTGTTCTTGAACGTCCCTTGTTCGATTTGATCGTGTGGATACCGTAGAGGCAAGACCTTGGAGGTGTTGCTCGCGACACGGATTTGGCATCGTATCTGCTTCAAACACGCTACAAGGGTGAGACTCTCATTATCTCTATTCCGATATGACCACTTTGTATAGATCCACTGTTCTAGTAATCCAAAATTTTAAATTCCGCTGCGTTGTATGCTTGTTGGATTACTTACAAATTTAGCCAATTAACATGATCCAAACATCCAAACCAACACCGAAGTGCTTCAAACCAAGACATGAAAGAAAGGATCCATGTACATACGAGATTCTACCCTTTAAATCCAATTCCCTTAATCCCAACATAAAGTCATTTATTTGTTTAAATTCAACTTAAACAAATTAAGCATGCATTGAGTTTCAATCTAAAACTCATATGATGTCCATTGAAGCATATACATCACCACAATCTTTATTCCAAGTTATAACTCACACTACCATGTAGCTAACCCATTTATTCTCACATTACACATGTTCCAAGTTAAAAGCATCTCAAATCAAAGCCAATACTCGCCAAAAGACTACCATGATGTAATTCAAAAAAAAAGTAGGCTTTCTTACTAAACATTTAGTATAGCTTTTGGTCACACTCAAACTCCACTTAAGCATTATATCAAACACCTTATGAGCATTATTTTTAAGCCAAAACAATAAGAATCTCTAACCATGGCAGCAACAAATTTTTGAACCCAATTCAGCAAGATTTTCGAACAAAACACAACAAGATTTTTGAACCATAGCAACATGACATTTTCGAACCAACTCACCATCATTTTTGAACCATTACGTTAACAAGATTCGGCCAAACATCAGCCAAAATTTTTGAACAAGCATGCAGCACATTTTCGCCCCAAAAACATCAAAAAAAATCGTCCCATATGCACAGAAAAATCGAACTCAGACAGCAAGGAAATCAAAGGAGGCAGCAAGGAAAAATCGATCAAGAACAACTCATTTTCGGACCCAACATAGCATCAATTTTGAACCATAAAAATCGAACACAAATCATGCAAAAATATCAACCAAAACTCAAAAATAATGGAGGTACTTGATCTAGGGTGATGAGAAACCACATACCAATGGATTTGGGCAAGGAAGAATCGAGTTCCATGGAAGAAATCAAGCCTTGTTGCCGTGAAGAATGGGGCGGTCGGGAATGGGGTTTTGGGGAAGGGTTAACTGATTTTAATGTGTGTAAAATGGTGTAATATGTGAAATTTACACTTCCCCCTTTTTAATTATAAATCCCACACTTTTAACTTTCATTCCCAACCATTAATAGTATTAATATTATTATTAAGTCCTCATGACTTAACTTATTCAAAAATAGTCCCGGAATCATTTGTTCAATTTCCGATCCCAACATCCGATACTCAAAATTAAATCCCGAGATATCATAAAAATATCATAATTAAATCCATTTGACAATTAATAATTATTCCGGACATCACAATTCTCCCCAACTAATAAAATTACGACATCGAAATTAAAATGCGTGCTTACCATAAAAGCCAACAGTAAAATTCACCTACCGGCATACAGCTCAAGATAGTGACTTGACCATCTGTAGGATGACTGTGATATCCCCGAAATGATTAGGTGTTATTTAAACATTAATCATTGTTGTGAAAATTATGGTATTAATTCTTGTGTTGAATTAATAATATTGGGAAATGCATGTGAGGGTGCATGTGTTATATGTTGGGATGTTGGGGTTGTGGCATGATTATTTGGGGTGTGTGTTATTTGTTTTGGTAAAAGCATATTTAAATGGGAATTGAAGTATTTTATTGAGAAAATACTATAAAATATCATGTGAGGATATTTTAATACATCGTGCTAAATACCCGGGACCAAAACATAACACATCACTTAACCCACCACTCAACCACCCCCCCTTGACCCATACCCTACTGCCAGCTGCTTGCCCATACTCCTTGTCCCATCTCTCACCCAACCTTACCATGTCTGAAATCAATTCATTTTCCTCCCAAAAATCGTCCAACACTTGCTGAGCAAGATAGGAAGGAGTTCAACCATTTTTCTTACTTTGAAGCCTTCCAAAAATCGGAGCAAAAAGGGGTGAGAAACCATGTTCTGGTTTTGAATTTAAGTTGTTGAGTTCATGCTTTTTGTTGGTGTAAAAATGGCATGTTAGATTTGATTTCTTAAAACCTTCGATTTAAATGCTTACATGGTGTTGTTATGAAGCTCTCTGCATTTTTCCTTATGTATATTACATGTTTTATGTTGAGGAAATAAGCATGTAAAGTAGGGTGTTCGGAAATCTGGGTAGGAGTATGCCCTGTTTTTCTGGAAAAATGTGGACTGGGAGTGATTTTGAGGAGGTGATATTATGCATGTTAGATGGGTTTTAGGGTGAACCTTCGATTTGAGTACATGCATGGTAGCTTGTAAAGCCCAGGACGTTTTATATTTGAGCATGCTTTATGAAATATGTTGTAGTTTTTATAGCATGAAATGAAGTACTCAAGAAATCTGGGAATGAAAATGTTGCCCTGTTTCCAGAAAAGTTGATCGAGTACTTGTGTAAATGGTCGACGTTTATGCATGTGGGCTTATGTTTGGGGTGTAAATTTGATATGAATACACTCAGGGTAGTGTGTTATAACTGCTAGCATGTTAGTCTTGGCATGTTGTATGTCTTACATGTTAGATTTAAAGGTATGAATATCAGTGTTAGAGAGTTTCCGGAAATCTGGGCTGAAACAGAGCGACCGATCGATCGGTGAAGAACACCGATCGATCGGCAAAAGCCGTAGCATTTTTCCAAAATTCAAACAGTTCACCGATCGATCGGTGATGAGGACCGATCGATCGGTAGTGCCTTTTTTTTAATGTGGAATTTGTTTAAATTTTGATATTGGATTGTAATGAGACATCTAATATTGTGTTGTACACTGGTGTAGAGCCTTCACAGACAGCTACACAACGCAGGGGATAGAGTCCCACAACACACTACATTTTGGAAAGGTACGTAAGCGACGTACGGGCATCCCAACGGTAACATGTACTTATGTTTGTCTGTTTGACACATGATGAATGCAATGTGATGCATTAAGAGTTTATACATGTTATTATGCATTGTTGTTGCATATTATGCATTGTTGTTGCATATTGTGATGTGGAATAAAGAGGTGTATTCCACGAGTCAGGGGTGATCACAGTGAAGGTTTTAATGCTTACGCTTGACCGCTAAAAATGTGGAGCGGGAGGGGGGAGGCTCGCTTGCACATGGAGGTGGGGGTATACCATACTAAGCGATGATGAGATACCGCTAGTATGAAGAAGCGAGGATGAGATACCGCTTGTTTTGAGATTGTAAAGCGAAGAAGCATTAAAATAACTGATGATGACTGACTCAAGAAAAAGAGATGATATGTCATGACATTTATTGGTGAAGCCATATATTCATATAGTGTTTTGATTATGAATTGTGGTACAGGGACAACCAATGGGCATTGTAAATGCGATGGAAATACAGGAAGTGCTTTGTATTTTATGATTATGCATTTACGTCTTACATTCATATTTTGTGGTATATGAATTATGTTATGCTCATGTGTTGGGGGTTGTCTTTGTAGGTGCTTTTGATGATGAGAACCAGGGTCGGGGTTGAAAAGCTGAGCTGTAAGGAGTGCTACAGGATTAGCATGTTAGAGAAATTTTTGTATAGCTTCTACATGTGGTAGAGTAAGACTATAGTGTAGTACCTCTTGTAGGAATTTGTGAAATTCCTTTTGAAACTTTTGGTACTGTATCTTTTAAGCTCAGGTTAATCAACATGACTCATTACTCTGATTTATTCATATGAATGTTTGGTTCTCTTAATCGCACCTATTAGTATCTTGAGATATCGGGGTCTCACCATTTAGTGGTATCAGAGCAGTGGTTAGATACCCATGGAAGAGTGAAGGGTAGCCTTTAGAGACAAGATGGTTAGGTATTCATTGTTGGGCATGTTATGCATGTGATGCATATTTTTGTATAAGTGTTATACTAACATGCTTTGAATATAATACTCTTGTTATCTAACGGCTTATACTATGAACTGCTTTTGGTATTGTTGTTAACTCTTGTGTTGCAGCATGGTGGCTATTAACCCGGAGAACCTCAATGAAGAGGTAGGGGATATGTGCAGTATGAATGCTAGTGTTGCCCATATGAATCCTTTACCGCCACCTGCTGTGGGAGTGGAGCCCAGTGCACAGATGTTATTACCAGGGGAGCTCAGTTTGACACAGTTTCTGAACTTCCGTCCACCCATGTTTGAGGGGACCGAGTCTGGAGAAGGGGCCGAAGAGTGGCTAGAACGGATAGAGCAGATACTTGTGACTGCGCCCTGTGCACGTACCGCATGGCTGAGGTTAGCCGAGTTTCAGATGGCGAAGAAGCCTTCTATGTGGTGGAAGACCACTGTGATGGAGCTGAGGGCTCAAGGTATGGTAGTGGACTGGACTGTATTCAGGACCCGGTTTCTTAACCGGTATTTTTCTGCAGCTGCCAGACAAGTAAAGAAGGACGAGTTCACTAATTTGAAACAGGGCAACATGTCATTTCAGACTTTGCTTTGCAGTATTCCTCACTGTTGAGGTATGTCCCCCATATCGCTGTGAGCAGCCATGCAAAGATGAGGCATTTCCTGAAGGGACTGAGGCCATAACTATTTGACCGGGTTGTCTCCAACAACCCCAGCTCTTTTGATGACCCCTGACACGGGCAGAACTGGCAGAGATTGCTGTGGGAGCGTATAAAGACGTTGTACCCCCTTCAGTACCATCACAGAGGCCTGTTACTGATAGTTTGAAACCACGAGGGGACCAGTTCAAGGCTCGTGGAGCCTCATCATCTTCCAGATTTAGCGGGAAGAAATCTCAGGGTCAAAAGCAGAGCAATCGAGGACCTACACAGGGGAGTAAGGCAGGAGGGGACAGGTGTGACCGCTGTGGAGGATTTCACTTGTCACGTGACTGCCGAGGCTGTTATGTTTGTGGCAAGGTGGTCCACTTAGCTTGGAACTGCCCCAATTGGGCAAGTCAGGCAGACTCAGGGCCGAATAGGCCAAGATTTGACGCTAGGATGGCACCACCGAGACAGCAGTTTGCGCCTCGACCGCAGGGAGGTCAGGCGGCGGGACCGCCGCAGGGTCAGGTGTATGCACTGACTAGGGAGCAGGCTGAGGCAGCCCCGGAGGAGGTCATTGCTGGTACGTGTCATTTATTTACGTACCCTGCATTTATTTTGATAGATACAGGTGCTTCTCAATCTTTTGTATCTGTTGCTTTTGTGGAGAGACACCGCTTGTGCTCGTCTCTGTTACCCACGCCTCTCATGGTCTCGACACCCACGGGAAAGCATGTGATTGCGGACCGACTGTTATCTGATTGCCTCATTTATTTTGAGGGCAATGATCTGAGGGCCGATCTGATTCAGTTAGAGATGACAGATTTTGACTGCATTATCGGCATTGATGTGTTGAGCAGATACCGAGCTGTGGTAGACTGCCGACAGAGGATAGTATGTTTTCTATCTGATCAGGGGTTCCAGTGGACTTTTTATGGGGACGGCTCTCGTCCAAGGATTCCAGTGATCTCAGCGGTTAAGATGTCACGGTTATTGGAACGTGGCCACACTGGGTACCTTATTTATGCCGTGAATGCATCAGAAGAGAAGGAAGTGAGAGCCGAGGACATTCCAGTTGTGGATGTCTTCCCAGATGAGATTCCAGGGTTTCCGCCTGTCAGGGATGTTGAGTTCGCCATTGAGCTGCTGCCGGGGACTTCTGCTATTTCTCATGCCCCGTACAGGATGGCACCGGCAGAGCTGAGAGAGCTGAAGGTACAGTTACAGGAGCTCCTCGACAGGATACATTCATCCTAGTGTATCGCCTTGGGGTGCACCAGTCTTGTTCGTGAAAAAGAAGGATGGATCAATGCGTCTGTGCATTGACTACAGGCAATTGAACAAGGCCACAGTGAAGAACAGGTATCCACTTCCGAGGATGATCTGTTCGACCAGTTGCAGGGTACAGAGGTGTACTCAAAGATAGACTTGAGGTCAGGCTATCATCAGGTGCGGGTTAGAGCTGGCGATGTCCAAAAGACGGCTTTTAGAACTCGGTATGGGCACTACGAGTTCTTAGTGATGCCATTCGGGGTGACAAATGCACCTGCAGTTTTTATGAGCCTGGTGAACAGAGTATTTCAGGAGTACCTCGATCAGTTTGTGATCGTATTCATTGATGACATCCTTGTCTATTCAAGGAGTGAGGAGGATCATGCCGATCATCTGAGGATAGTGCTCCAGATCCTCAGAGATCATCAGTTGTTCGCCAAACTCAGCAAGTGTGAGTTCTGGCTGAGCAGTGTAACATTCTTGGGCCATATCATTTCACGAGAGGGGATATCAGTAGACCCGAGGAAGATAGAGGCAGTTATGGATTGGTCTACCCCTACTTCAGTCAGTGAGATTCGGAGTTTTCTTGGGTTGGCTGGCTATTACCGACGTTTCGTCGAGGGTTTCTCAAAGATCGCCAAGCCACTTACACAGCTGGCTCAGAAGGGAGTCTCATTCCTTTGGTCGGAAACTTGTGAGCAGAGCTTCCAGGAGTTGAAGCACAGATTGACTTCAGCGCCAGTTTTGGTGATTCCCAAGGAGAACAAGGGGTTTATCCTTTATACTGACGCATCGCTACAGGGCCTAGGATGCGTACTGATGCAGGACAGACATGTAGTGGCTTATGCTTCTAGACAGTTGAAGCCACATGAGACGAGGTATCCAGTCCATGATTTGGAGTTAGCAGCTATAGTGTTTGCCTTGAAGATATGGCGACACTACTTATACGGTACCTCATTCACCATCTTCACTGATCACAAAAGCCTGAAGTTCTTGTTTACACAGGCTGAGCTGAACATGAGGCAGAGGAGATGGATGGATCTGCTGAAGGATTATGATTGTGAAATCCTATACCATCCCGGGAAAGCAAACTTGACAGCCGACGCTTTGAGTCGGAAGGTGAGGAGCACAGCGGAGGATGCCATGTGTCTATCAGCTATGTTGGACTCCTACTGCCATTTGGGATTTGATTATGATGTGTCTACTTCACCAGTACAGGTTTTGACCTTGTTAGCTGAACCTGTTATTTATGATCACATCAGGAAGGCTCAGGGGACCGATGCAGAGGTTCAGAGATGGATGTCAGTGGTTCATTCAGGGCAGCCATCGAGATTCAAAGTGGCTGAGGACGGTTCTCTGAGACTTGGTGACAGATGGGTGGTTCCAGATACACCCGAGTTGCATCAGGGTATATTACAGCGAGCTCATTGCAGCAGGATGAGTGTCCACCCGGGCGGGAAGAAGATGTATAAGGATCTACGCAGCCAGTTCTGGTGGAGGCGTATGAAACAAGATGTCACCTCATTCGTCAAGAGATGTTTGATCTGTCAAAAGGTGAAGGCTGAGAGGCAGAGGCCTGGAGGTGAGCTAAGGAGCTTGGAGATACCACAGTGGAAGTGGGAGCACATATCCATGGACTTCGTGACCCACTTACCGAGGACTGTTTCGGGTTTCGATGCTATATGGGTAGTCATCGACAGATTGACTAAGAGTGCTCATTTCATCCCTACTGTATGACCTTCACGTACTTGAGGATGGCACAGTTATATATCAGAGATGTGGTGAGACTGCATGGGATCTCTGTTTCGATTGTGTCTGATCGAGATCCGCGGTTTACATCTCACTTTTGGGAGGGTCTGCAGACAGCTCTAGGTACAGAGTTGAGGCTGAGCACAGCCTATCACCCTCAGACGGACGGACATACCGAGCGTACAATACAGACGCTCGAAGATATGTTGAGAGCTTGTGTGCTAGAGTTCGACACTTCATGGCAGGACTCGATAGCCTTGGTGGAGTTCTCTTATAACAACAGCTACCAGGCAAGTATACAGATGGCTCCTTTCGAGGCCCTCTATGGTAGGCGTTGTAGGTCACCCTTGTGTTGGGATGACGTGGATCACAAATCAGTCGGAGGACCAGATTTGATCCGGGAAATGGAAGAAAAGGTAAAAGTGATAAGACAAAAGATGAAGGCATCTCAGGACAGACAGGCAGCGTATGCCAATCAGCGGCGAAGACCGTTGGAGTTTCAGTTGGGCGACAGAGTCTTTCTGAAGATCTCACCCTTCAGGGGTGTGGTACGGTTTGGTATGCGGGGGAAGTTATCCCCGAGATATGTGGGGCCGTACGAGATCTTGCAGCGTGTGGGTACTCTGGCTTACCGGTTAGCTTTACCGCCCTCTCTGTCTGGCATTCACGATGTATTTCATGTGTCTATGTTGCGGAAGTACGAGCCATCCTTCTCATGTGTTGCAGCCTTCTGAGGTTCAGATTGAGTCCGATGTTTCCTATGTGGAGCGACCTATCAGGATTTTGGATAGGACAGATCGCAGACTGAGAAACAAAGTTATTCCTATGGTCAAAGTTCAGTGGGATCGTAGGGGTGTCGAGTAGGCCACGTGGGAGACAGAGCGACACATGGTGCAGCACTATCCAGAGCTGTTTTCTGGTATGCGTTTATGTTTTGTTTTACTTAATGTTGGTAAGCATGCTGATTTCGAGGACGAAATCTTATAAGTAGAGGAGTATTGTGATATCCCCGAAATGATTAGGTGTTATTTAAACATTAATCATTGTTGTGAAAATTATGGTATTAATTCTTGTGTTGAATTAATAATATTGGGAAATGCATGTGAGGGTGCATGTGTTATATGTTGGGATGTTGGGGTTATGGCATGATTATTTGGGGTGTGTGTTATTGTTTTGGTAAAAGCATATTTAAATGGGAATTGAAGTATTTTATTGAGAAAATACTATAAAATATCATGTGAGGATATTTTAATACATCGTGCTAAATACCGGGACCAAAACATAACACATCACTTAACCCACCACTCAACCACCCCCCCTTGACCCATACCCTGCTGCCAGCTGCTTGCCCATACTCCTTGTCCCATCTCTCACCCAACCTTACCATGTCTGAACCTCCCAAATATCGTCCAACACTTGCTGAGCAAGATAGGAAGGAGTTCAACCATTTTTCTTGCTTTGAAGCCTTCCAAAAATCGGAGCAAAAAGGGGTGAGAAACCATGTTCTGGTTTTGAATTTAAGTTGTTGAGTTCATGCTTTTTGTTGGTGTAAAAATGGCATGTTAGATTTGATTTCTTAAAACCTTCGATTTAAATGCTTACATGGTGTTGTTATGAAGCTCTCTGCATTTTTCCTTATGTATATTACATGTTTTATGTTGAGGAAATAAGCATGTAAAGTAGGGTGTTCGGAAATCTGGGTAGGAGTATGCCCTGTTTTTCTGGAAAAATGTGGACTGGGAGTGATTTTGAGGAGGTGATATTATGCATGTTAGATGGGTTTTAGGGTGAACCTTCGATTTGAGTACATGCATGGTAGCTTGTAAAGCCCAGGACGTTTTATATTTGAGTATGCTTTATGAAATATGTTGTAGTTTTTATAGCATGAAATGAAGTACTCAAGAAATCTGGGAATGAAAATGTTGCCTTGTTTCCAGAAAAGTTGATCGAGTACTTGTGTAAATGGTCGACGTTTATGCATGTGGGCTTATGTTTGGGGTGTAAATTTGATATGAATACACTCAGGGTAGTGTGTTATAACTGCTAGCATGTTAGTCTTGGCATGTTGTATGTCTTACATGTTAGATTTAAAGGTATGAATATCGGTGTTAGAAAGTTTCCGGAAATCTGGACTGAAACAGAGCTACCGATCGATCGGTGAAGAACACCGATCGATCGGCAAAAGCCGTAGCATTTTTCCAAAATTCAAACAGTTCACCGATCGATCGGTGATGAGGACCGATCGATCGGTAGTTCCTTTTTTTTAATGTGGAATTTGTTTAAATTTTGATATTGGATTGTAATGAGACATCTAATATTGTGTTGTACACTGGTGTAGAGCCTTCACAGACAGCTACACAGCGCAGGGGATAGAGTCCCACAACACACTACATTTTGGAAAGGTACGTAAGCGACGTACGGGCATCCCAACGGTAACATGTACTTATGTTTGTCTGTTTGACACATGATGAATGCAATGTGATGCATTAAGAGTTTATACATGTTATTATGCATTGTTGTTGCATATTATGCATTGTTGTTGCATGTTGTGATGTGGAATAAAGAGGTGTATTCCACGAGTCAGGGGTGATCACAGTGAAGGTTTTAATGCTTACGCTTGACCGCTAAAAATGTGGAGCGGGAGGGGGGAGGCTCGCTTGCACATGGAGGCGGGGTATACCATACTAAGCGATGATGAGATACCGCTAGTATGAAGAAGCGAGGATGAGATACCGCTTGTTTTGAGATTGTAAAGCGAAGAAGCATTAAAATAACTGATGATGACTGACTCAAGAAAAAGAGATGATATGTCATGACATTTATTGGTGAAGCCATATATTCATATAGTGTTTTGATTATGAATTGTGGTACATGGACAACCAATGGGCATTGTAAATGCGATGGAAATACAGGAAGTGCTTTGTATTTTATGATTATGCATTTACGTCTTACATTCATATTTTGTGGTATATGAATTATGTTATGCTCATGTGTTGGGGGTTGTCTTTGTAGGTGCTTTTGATGATGAGAACCAGGGTCGGGGTTGAAAAGCTGAGCTGTAAGGAGTGCTACAGGATTAGCATGTTAGAGAAATTTTTGTATAGCTTCTACATGTGGTAGAGTAAGACTATAGTGTAGTACCTCTTGTAGGAATTTGTGAAATTCCTTTTGAAACTTTTGGTACTGTATCTTTTAAGCTCAGGTTAATCAACATGACTCATTACTCTGATTTATTCATATGAATGTTTGGTTCTCTTAATCGCACCTATTAGTATCTTGAGATATCGGGGTCTCACAATGACAGTCATCCAAATCATCACGGTTCACACATGTGCCCCACTACACCAACGATCGCAAGACTGCAATTCACATCACTTTACCATATTCCAACATTAAAATTCAATGAGTTATCATAAATGAATACACTTACTCATGTAAATCGTCACGAAATTACCATCATCGTACTTTCGCCATTATGTACTCTTCATATGATATGATAAATTATCGTTACTAGCACACTAGCATCATTCGAAGATTAGTATCAACATGTTAACAATTATCAAGTGCCATTAATTCGTAAAAGTCAACACTTACAGTGTTTAATCATCAAGCTTCTTTTTCATACTTCAGTACCTGTGTACTCCCATCGGTACAGTTTCCTTGCACAAAATCTTAATCCATCATAGTTTACTTTCATCATAGTACACATCATATAATCGTTAAATCATGCAACCCATGCATATCATGTGTATATAAGAATGTATGACAATACACCAACCTTTTGTCGTATAAATAACTTCATACCTGTGTTGTTGCAAATGTATGCAACTTATACCAACATCACAACCATCGTCCATATGAAGTAGCGGTACTCTTGAGCCTTTACGCATCAACATCTCATATATCATCTCCTGGCTATTATCTGGTGCAAAGTAATTACTAGAAAACCCATTAGTAATTCTCACATATATCCACATTATACGCACCAACAGCCACATATCATCAATATCAAATCATGATGAATGGCCTAACATCAATATTCCTATGTCACGATTATACTCCATCTAAAACAAGGCGTCAACATCAATATCGAATAATTCGTATCATACCTTTGTAGATGGAATCATCTACAATACATAATAGCATCATAGTATCATGCTCATCACTGTACTCACATGCTCTTAAGCATCAACTTCCGCATTTCATCACCCAACTATCATCTTGTCATTTATGCATTTTGATATTCATAATGTTTCCATCATCGAACATTAATTCCCTGCGTCAAAAGTTCACGCAATCCTATACACATCATGCTACAACACTCTATCACATGTTTGTGTGATTGAAATTCAACATAAGAATCAATTACATGCCTCAATGACGCAATTCATTTCAATCCTTTATTCAACAAGTACTATCTCATGAATGTTCACAATGATCACATGTCCACACACGACAATCATAGTGATCCCACGTCATCACTTGACGTACCCATTAATCTAATGTCAACATGATCACATTTAACTCAACATAACATGATTAATAGATCATCAGTCTCACAATACTAAACATTCATGTTTTCATAAACCAATATCATTCAATCTGACCATCATTACCACACTATTATCTAGCCTCTGCAACAATAATCAATGAACATATCAACTATATGTCATTACAAATTCTTTCTCAATTCAATTGGTTCTCATAAACCACACCAATCAATCACGATACTTCACAATCCACATAAATCAAACATGTTAAACGAAACGAAATGATTTACCTCAACTCCTTGCTCCTATGGAACATTTCAATATTTTCTTGGGCCTACATCTCATATACCCAAGGAACAACAATAACACAATGTCCACAACTATCTGAATGAACACATCATCAATATACATTGCTCGCACAATAACAGCACACTAATACTCATGCTAACATAATAGCAGCACATCAATATTCATCGCCCAATGACGGCACCCTAATATCACCCTAATATTCATTGCTCACAATAGCAATATAGCAATACTCATCGCCACTACGGGCATGCACAATATCATCGCCACTACTGGCATCCATATAATATCCATAATCACAATGAATAAAATTACATTTTTAAAACAATAAGATGTAATAACACTTACTGTAAACAGTGGATCCACACTCGATCCTTTAAACTGCCCCTGTTGTCAACATAAATATTCCACAAAATATAATTTCATATCAATACACAATTGATATACTCATCATCAATAACATGACCGTCCAAAAAAATTCATTGCTTCGACATATCAGAGGCATTCACAATATTTCCATCGGTTCGATATGATAGCGGTAAATATTATAAATCTCAAATATCACAATATAATCATATCATCATCTCGCCAATAAATGTCACCAATATATCGGTATCAATCACAACCCGCTATTGCATCCACTGCAATAAAAATGAAAGAAAACAATAATGTTTCTTCATCCACTCTCTCCATGATCTCTTTCACCTGTACATTTGATTATCACAATACGTCAAATCAACAAGGTCAATTTAAATCAACGAATATTCATCACCCTCCCTCTATAGTGGAGGCACATAAAATACATTGCATACTCTCAATAGTGTCGATCCCGACAATAATCACATCGCATGCTCTCCCTAGCACCAACTCAATATCAATATACACGTCACATGCTCTCTCTAGCATTGACCCTGAAATATACACGTCGCTCGCTTGCCAGCGGCGACCACATCACATGTCAGTGGTGACCCGAATCACATCGCTCACTCCTCAGTGGCGACCCAATATCACATCGCTCGCTCGACAACAGCGACCACATCACTCACTCGTTAGTGGTGACCCAATATCACATTGCTCACTCATCAGTGGCGACCCCTATCACATCGCTCGCTCGTCAGCTGCGACCACATCACTCACTCGTCAGCGGTGACCCAATATCACATCGCTCACTCATCAGTGGCGACCCATATACAATATTAACACATCGCACGCACCAACGGCGACCCACAAATCATATATACACATCATTCATCTCAGCGGTGACCTCACTCTACATTCACACAACCTGATCACATCGCACACTCTAGTGGCGACCTCTAAATAAACACATCACTCGCCTCAGCAGTGACCCTCTGTACATTCACACACACATAATTACATCGCACACTCTAGTGGTGACCTATAAATAAACACATCACTCGCTACACGCGGTGACCCACCTCACTCGCTACTAGGCAGTGACCCTTAAATATATTAATAAGTCGCTCGTACCCACGGCGACCCACATATAATAATAACATGTCGCTCAACACAAAGGCGACCCACACATAATAATAACACGTCGGTCAAACATAAAAGCCACCCTAAACCTAAGCGACACTTCTGTTAGGAGCGGTCCGGAGTGTTTAGAGGGGGGGGGGTGAATGAACACTCCTTCTAAAAATTAATCCTTTGTGATTTCTTTTGGATTAGTGAAAGAAATCTGTTTCTTAATCAATTCTTGTACAGAACAGACCACTGAAATTATAAGTGCGGAACGGTCTGTTCTTGTATATGTAAGAACGGCTCGATGGCTAGTATGAAAGAACAAGTGCAGAAATAAGATACACAGGATATGTTTCTGGAAGTTCGAAGGTGGTGTAATCCTTCTACGTCTCCCCTTCTTCAAATTAAGGAATGTTTATACTAGAAGACTTTGATTTATACAATCCTGTTGTACAAACCCGATTCAGACTGGATTTACCTCACTACCAATCTGAAACTCCTAGTCACTCAATCTGCTCAGACACACTCTGTCTGACAGTTACAATATGTTTCTCACTTCTATTTTTCAACACAGAAAACACAAGATGCGCACAGTGATCCTAAATGATCAAATGTTACAAAGTAAACGTGCTTAAGAATGATTTCAGCTCGAGAGCTTCTGAGCTTGTAAGCTTGTGCTGTTTTTGCTTTCTTGTGTATTTTTCAATTGATCAGCGAGAGTTTGTAGCAAGAGTCAGTAAGTTCCTTTTGTTGCATCCTTTTATAGTTGAAGGTACCAACGACATTATTTCCCTTAATGTGCAACTTTGACTCTGCTTAAACTCTGAGTAGGCTTCAGTCTTCTTCTTCAGGATACTTGCCGTTCTGGTTCATACTTTCGGCGACTGTCAGGTAAGCTACTCTTTGTCTTCTTACCTTTTATGACAATCTTCAGTCTTTGGTCCTTTGTAGCATTAATTACAACATTAAATGCTACAATAAATAGCCGTTAATGATTCGGACTGAGGAGCCATTCTGTATATATCCTAAGCTGCTCTGATCTGATAAAGATAGAGATCGATCTGAAGCTTCGGTTTAGTCAGTCTGATATTCATCGATCCGGTCTGATATATAATATGCCTTATTAGCTTGTTCTGTTTTGAGCTATTGATCTGGTCAGTCTGATTACCCTCGATCCGGTCTGAGATGCTTTGTCATCTTATCAGCTTGATCTGTTTTGGGCGATCGTTCTGGTCAGTCTGATTTCTCTCGATCCGGTCTGATATGTTTTGTCATCTTTAAAATCTCATTGATAAGATCCGGAACTAACAAATTCCCCCTTTTTGATGATGACAAAGCCTAGCTTCTAAGTCTTTTTAACCAGTCTGATAAGAACTCTGAAGCGAAAACTTTCGGATCGATTACTTTCTTTTTGTTCAAAATAAATGAACATAATTAAGTTGGATCGATTAAGCCTTTATTAAAGTTCAAAATAAATGAACAAGGACTTAATAAAGAAGGATTTTTATAGATCACCAAAAATCCTAAATACAGACAGTCTGAAAATTTTATTTTCTAGAAGACTGAGACGGAGGCGGCCTGAAGTCTTTCTTCTTTTCCCCCTTTTTGTCAGCAGCAATCTCTTGAAGAAAGTCAACAACTTGTGCTAGCTGCGCGCTGATAGCGTCAAGACGAACGTCATGAGCGCGGAGGGAATTGGCAACAGATGCTCTGACTTCAGTGGCTAGTTCGATATGCTCTTTTCTCAGACTGTTCTTATAAGAGGCTTGTTGAGAAAACAGATCGTTTATGCCTCGCTGAAGGCTTCCGATACTGGAAGTCATCTTCTCTTTGAATGAATCAAAGTCCAAAGCTGTAAGCCTCTGACCTTGATGAACTTCGAGAATGCGTTGAGAGAGTGACAGGCAGTTGTCAGAGAGGTGCTGAAGAGTCCTTGCCAGAAATGGAGGTGCATCAGATTGTTGGCTGGGAGAGCGATCTGATGAGGACAAAGCCTGTTCATCATCTTCAGCAGTAGGTACAAGTGAAGATACAACAACTTGGTGACTTTCGGACCGGATCAAGGTGACCAGATCCGAAGAAAATGTGTGAATGAAAGCCATATCTTCATCTGATTGGACTGGAGGAGTGCTGGGCCTGGAAGGCTCCTCAATTGGAGAGCTGCGACAACGGTGGACACCACCAGATCCAGATCGAGCGCCAACTGTTGTCAGTTCTGCTGTTGGACTGATTTGAACGAGGGAGACTGATGACCCCAAAGGAATAGATGTTGTTGGAGAGTCCAACAAGACATTCAATGGTTCATCATCTGGCACAGACGGAGCATTAGGCAATGGCTGCTCCGCTGTCTGGTCTGGTATTGGCTCTGCAGTCTGATCTGGTATTTGCTCTACAGTCTGATCCGCTGCTTGCTCGGCTGTCTGGTCTGCTGCATCAGAAGGAATAACCTCAACGAAAGGTTCTGCCAGAGTCTTGCTTGTAGAGGGATGATCCGGGCTGGTGGCTGGAGTGGATATACTGAGCTTCTGTCGTTGAAAACGGACAGCTAAGTGAAGAGCATGAACATCCATCTCGAGTTGAACAATAACAGCCCCATCATCTCTGGCAGTTGGAGCAATCGGATCAAAGTTCTCTTTCTTAGCAGCTAGGAGCAGAGTGGCATGTCTGAATCTTTGAATAGCCGTAAATAGCTCTTTGCGCTGCACGGCAAGCCGAACATCATCAGTCTCTGTTCCTTTCAGAACTTCCTCTTCCATCTTCTTCAGTCTGCTCAACTTACCGAAGAATAACTCAATGTGGTTGATAGTCCGGTATTGGACATATTCATCAAAGACCACAATGAGTCCCTTCACCTTCTCATCAACATCCTCCATAGCGATGTCGATTGCAGTCTGCGCTGCAGATTTGGGTTTAGAGGAGAGGGGTTTGGAGAGAATGGCTTTTCCCTTGCCGGTGGAGGAAGGGGACTTGATCCCTGATTGGGTATAGTCTCCCAACTCAGTGATAACTATTCCTTTGACCGTGGGAATGGCAGAGGGAAGTCTAACGGTGACTTTGGGTGCAAGGGTTGAAGCTTGTGGAGGTTGGATGGGAGGTTGGGGTGCAGGGGTGGCTTTAGTTGGAGGCAATATGGGTAAGGCTTTGAGGGGTAATGTTTTGCTGGGCTTGGTAATCTGGGTTCTTGGCTTTTTGGGAAGTGGCTTGGTTGGTGGCGAGGGAGCAGACTGAGTTTCTTCCGAATCAGTCTGGATGGTCAGTTTGCGCTTGACGCGAGGTTTGCACGCAATAGCTTGTTCTTTGCCCTTCTCAATCTTGACTGCAGCCAGAGTAGCAGGAGTAGGCGGAGCACTCTTGGACTTCAGCAATGCAAGTCCTTTGGAGTTTAGAATCTTAAAGGGGCTGAGAGCGGACTGCTTTCCCAGCTCGATGTCCAAAGACTCCAGTAGTTTGCTGAGAGGAACAGCAAAGCATACAGCTTGTTTCGATGCAATCACCGTTTCTAGCAGAACTCCAAAAAGAATGACGGACCAGTTCATCTTCTGTCCGGATACAATAGCCGCCATAGCCCTGAACTTCTCTGCGGTTACAGCGTCAAAACTTCCTGCCTTGCCCAAAATAGGCTTACCCACTATTTCGCACAGCACCTGGAAATGGAAGAGCATTTCCTTCTTCTTAAACGATGGTTGCAGACGGTGGCCAAGAATAGATATCTTCCCTTGAAGATCTGAGAGTGACGCTTGAGGAATCTGTCCAAATTCCGTCAGTCCGGAATTGGGGAGGCCAAAGGTCTTGGCCAGCGTCATCGGTGATATCTCAAAGGATTTGCCCTTGACAGTAGTGGATATAGATGTCTTCTGGGAGACGTCATTGGCGAATAGTTCGCGGATTTCTGATTCATAAACAACGGTGCCGCACTTCAGAAACTTCCTTAAACCAGATGATTCCAAAGCTCTGAAGATGGACACCATCTCTGCATCTTCTGCCCTGTAAATATCAGTAAACTCAACGGAGAGAGAGTTATGAGTGATGGTAGCCATTGGAGTGAAGATAAGCGAGTGCGAAGATTTAGGAGAGTGAGAGAATAAGAAAACAGATAGCGGTAATTTGTAAAAAGTGAGATAAAATGAAATGTTCAGCCCGCTAAATAGGAGAGAGAAGACACGTGTCTTTATCTTGATGACTGATGAAAAGAAATTCAAAAATAAACGGTCAGGATAACAGATAGTTAAGGCGGTTAAAATGCGATCAGTCCGGGCTGTTTTTGTACAAAAGATGTATTGACCAAACAGATCATGGGATAACATCAGATTGACATAGATCGGTCTGAAAGTTCGGACCGGTCTGTGTCTTTCTGAACATTTGTATTATCAATCTGTGGTAACAAAAATCTTTAAGTGCGAAAGGAAGAGAACATCTAAACTATTAAGATAAGTCAATTAAACCAAGAATTTGACGAAAATAATTAAACTTAGCCTCTGGGAGCGGTTTGGTGAAGATGTCTGCTGCTTGCTGCTCTGTTGAGATGTGCTCGATCCGAATTTCCTTTTTGCCAACATGATCTCGAATAAAATGATGGCGTATATCAATGTGCTTTGTTCGAGAGTGCAAAACTGGATTATACGTTATAGCGATTACATTTGTGTTGTCGCAAAATATCGGAGAGTCAACAGCTTGGATGCCATAGTCTTTGAGATGGTGTTGAATCCAGAGCATTTGAGCACAACAGCTTCCAGCGGCTAGATACTCTGCTTCAGCTGTGGATGTGGCAATCGATGTCTGCTTTTTACTGAACCAAGAGATCAATCTTTCACCTAGAAATTGACATGTTCCACTGGTGCTTTTACGATCAATCTTACACCCAGCGTAGTCTGCATCTGAATATCCGATTAGGCTGAAGTTCGAATCTTTGGAGTACCAAAGACCAACGTTCTGAGATCCTTTTAAGTATTTCAGAATACGCTTGGCAGCAATAAAATGTGATTGCTTTGGTTCTGACTGAAATCTGGCGCACATACAGACTGAGAACATAATATCAGGCCGGCTCGCTGTAAGATACAATAGCGATCCGATTAGTCCTCTATACATGGTTACTTCAACTGCTGTTCCCCCTTCATCTTTGTCTAACTTGATTGTTGGACTCATAGGAGTTGATGCAGTTGAGCATGTTTCCATTCCAAATCTCTTGAGGAGCTCTTTGGTATACTTGGTCTGATTGATGAAAATACCATTGTTGAGCTGTTTTACTTGGAGACCCAAAAAGAATGAAAGTTCTCCCATCATGCTCATCTCAAACTGTCCTTGCATTAACTTAGAAAATTTCTCGCACAATTTGGGGTTAGTTGACCCAAAGATTATGTCATCAACGTAAATCTGAACTAATAGGGTATGTTCCCCCTTAATAAATTTAAAAAGAGTTTTATCTACTGAGCCGATCTGAAAATCATGGTTCAGCAGAAATTGAGATAGAGTGTTATACCAGGCTCTTGGAGCTTGTTTCAGACCATACACTGCTTTATTCAGTAGATACACATGATTGGGATGCAAATGGTCCTGAAATCCAGGTGGTTGCTCAATGTAGACTTCTTCCTGAAGCTTTCCATTAAGAAAAGCGCTCTTAACGTCCATCTGATATACTTTGAAGTCTTTAAAGGCAGCATATGCAAGAAAGATTCGGATGGCTTCAAGTCTGGCGACTGGTGCAAATGATTCATCGAAGTCGATTCCTTCTTCTTGTCTGAATCCTTGTGCCACCAGTCTGGCTTTGTTTCTAACCACAGTTCCATCTGCGTCCAGCTTATTTCTGAAAACCCATCTGGTTCCAATGATAGGCAGATCGCTTGGTCTGGGGGTTAGACTCCAAACTTTATTTTGTTCGAATTGATTTAGCTCTTCTTGCATGGCCTTAATCCAGTTGAAATCAGTTAGAGCTTCATCGATCTTCTTAGGTTCCAGAGTAGAGATGAAAGCAGCATGTGTGAATTCATCCATCATCTGTCCTCTGGTTCTGATCAGTGCAGAGGGACTACGAATCACTAGATTGGGTGGATGCTTCTTAGTCCATCGATAGCTTGACTCTGGATTGTCTGGTCCGGTCGGATGAGTAGTAGCAGCATGATCAGCATCTGCTTTAACATTTGAGTGAAGAACATCCGGATCAGCTCGATCTGAAGAAGTTTCAATGCCTAGATCCGGTCTGTCTGGTACTTCTGGTTCTGGTGGATTGTCTCTTGACCTGTTAGCTACAATCTCATCATCACTGTTAGCTTCGAGATGGATATTTTCCATCTGATTTTGAATTGATTCTTTGTTGCCCTCAACACATAACGATTCATCAAAAAGTACATGAACAGATTCTTCTACAGTTAAGGTTCGATTATTGAAAATTCGACAAGCTTTGCTAGTTGATGAATATCCTAAAAATATTCCATTATCTGACTTAGCTTCAAATGCTGTAAGATGATTCTTACCATTGTTATGAACGAAGCATTTGCAACCAAAAATATGAAAGTGAGAAATAGATGGTCTGTTACAAGTCCATATTTCATATGGGGTAAGATTCAGCTTCTTGTTAATCATAGACCGATTTTGAGTGTAGCAAGCAGTGTTTACAGCTTCTGCCCAGAACTTTTGCGAAATTCCAGAATCAGCAAGCATTGTTCTTGCTGCTTCCTTGAGCGTTCTGTTTCTTCGTTCTGCAACTCCATTCTGTTGAGGAGTTCGAGCGGCTGAAAACTCATGCTTGATTCCATGATCTTCTAGAAAGGATCAAGATTCTGATTTGAAAACTCAGTGCCTTTGTCACTACGAATCCTGTCTATGCTGGATGATTTCTTGTTCTGAGTGCATTTCAGCAGCTTGATCAACTTTGGACCGGTCTGATCTTTACTGCTCAAAAATATAGTCCATGTAAAGCGTGAGTAATCATCAATAACAACAAGAGTATACCGCATTCCCCCTAAACTTGTTATTGGTATAGGACCAAAGAAGTCCATATGCAATAATTCTAAACAGCGGGAGGAGGATTTGCCATTCTTGTTTTTGAAGGATGATCTGATCTGTTTGCCCATTTGGCAAGCTTCGCAGATCTTATCCTTAGCAAAATCGATATTGGGCAGACCGATAACTAAATCATGTTTACACAGGCTAGAGATGGTCTTAAAGTTTATATGATTCAAGCGTTTATGCCATAGCCAGTGTTTATTATCATTGTTAGCGATGAAGCAAGTACGATTATCAGGTTGAGCATGATTCCAGTTAATCTTATATGTATTTCCATTCCTGATTCCTACGAGCATGGTTATACCGTCTGATGATTTAACAGTGCAAGTGTGTTTGTGAAATTCTACAGCATAACCATTATCACAGAGTTGACTTATACTGATCAGATTATAGCACAGATTTTCAACTAACAGCACATCATTGATAATAATGTTACCATGGACAATCTTACCCTTGCCCACGGTCTTACCCTTTGAGTTATCTCCGAAGATGATCTTGGGTCCAGTACATTCTGTGACTTCAGACAGCAGCTCGATGTTTCCAGTCATGTGACGGGAACACCCACTGTCCAAATACCAGTCTGATGCGAGCTTCTTCGGTACCTGTCATCAAATATAATTATTGTTGGTACCCAATCCTATTTGGGTCCAGAACGGATTAGCCCTTTGGGAACCCACACCTGTATCAGCTTCAATGGCTTGTGTGTGTAAGGTGTGCTGTGTGCTGGTCTGTTTTGATGTTGTGTGTGATAATGTGTGCGCTGTGAAAACCTTTGATTCTCATAAGGTAGTCTATATCTTCGTTGAATCGGTTTCGAATTGTAGTAATTGTATTGTCTTCCTTGCCTCAGATCTTGCACCTTTGGATTTGGTCTGATAGACGCAAATCTTGCTGGTGCCTTTTCTTTGGCTTGGTCAACATAACCAATTCCTTTTCTCAGATTTTGATTCACGTAAGAGACTCCTGTTTGAATCTTAGGTGCTTCAGTCTCATATACTGTGCTGGATTTAACAAATGTCATTTGTTTGACTTGGTTCTTTACCAGCAACAACTCAGATTCATCTTTGGTGCATTCTTTGGTGTCAAAGCCTATGCCGGTGAAATCACCGACGTTTCTTTGAACCTCTTGTAATTCTTCCAAGGATGTTCTGGATTTTGTCCATGTTTTGAATATATGAGAGAGCTTAGCATTTTGTGTGCTAATTCTCTTATTTTCTTCATGGAGCTGATCATAAGAGATTTTCAGCTTATTCAGCTCGATCTGGAGATTGTTGCACTCACCCTGCTCAGAGCAGCTTGGTTTGTTGTTCTCATCTATTTGATCACTGACTTTAGCTTTATTCTTCTCAAATGATTCAGCTAAGATCCTATAATTATTAGCCATGTCTTGCAGTGCGGACATGAGCTCTTCTCGTGTAAATTCATTTGAGTCAAGATCATATACCTCGTCTGTCTGACTCATCTCTTCGTCTGCCATAAGACATTGAATATCTTCTTCGCTTTCGCTGGAAGAATATTCAGAGCTTTCCGAGTCTGAGTCTGTCTGAGCCCATTTGCTGTTTCCTTCTTCAGCTACTAGGACTTTTTGGGATTTTCCATGATTCTTGCGGTCTTTGTAGTGCTTCTTCTTCCTATCATCACGATGCTTCTCTTTCCGTTCTTCTTTCTTCGGTCTGGTGCAATCTGCAATAAAATGTCCGGTCTTACCACAATTGTAGCAAGCCTGATCGTTAACAGTATCATCTTTTCTTGATTTATAATGATAAGAGGGTTTGAAGTTCCTCTTATTCTTAGACATGAATTTACCGAATTTCTTGATAAATAATGACATAGCATCATTACTTATCTGTTCAACGGATCGGTCTGATGTTGAGACGGTCTGGTCTGGAATGGCTGCCAGGGCCTTGTTTGGTTGAGAGATGAATGGCTCTGCTTCACCTCTGCTTATCAGTTCAAACTCATAGGCCTTAAGATCTGCAAACAGATCATGAAGTTCAACCTTGTTAAGATCTTTTGATTCCCTCATTGGCAATGGTCTTAACATCCCATTCCTTTGGCAGAGCTCTCATAACTTTCAGAGCGATATCTCTGTTAGAATATTCCTTCCCCAGACCATTCAGTTCATTTATGATGCCAGTGACTCTTTCATCAAACTCATTTAGAGTTTCTCCACTCTTCATTTTTATGCCCTCAAATCTTTGAAGAGCAACAGTCAGCTTGTTTTCTTTGGTCTGGTCGTTGCCTTCACATAGCTGTGCTATCTTCTCCCAAATTTCTTTGGCAGTAGAGCACATTTTGATTTTGCTGAACATGTTCTTGTCCAATGTCTTGAACAAGATGTCTTTGGCCACATTATCGAGATTTGCTTTCTTTCTTTCCTCATTCGTCCAGAGGGATCTGTCCTTTTCTACCATTTGTGGTACACCACTAGTAATGGCGACTGCTGTATTTATTTTTAGAATCTTCATTGGTCCATCAGTGATGACGAACCACATATCGTCATCCTAAGCTGCCAGATGAGCTTGCATTCTGATTCTCCAGTCATCATAGTCTTCTTTTGAGAACATAGGAATTTTGTTAAATGATGCCATCAGCTCGAGTGATTTGCTGATTAAGATGACCTGCTCTGATACCACTTGTTAGGATCGGTCCGGAGTGTTTAGAGGGGGGGGGGGGGGGGGGGGGTGAATGAACACTCCTTCTAAAAATTAATCCTTTGTGATTTCTTTCGGATTAGTGAAAGAAATCTGTTTCTTAATCAATTCTTGTACAGAACAGACCACCGAAATTATAAGTGCGGAACGGTCTGTTCTTGTATATGTAAGAACGGCTCGATGGCTAGTATGAAAGAACAAGTGCAGAAATAAGATACACAGGATATGTTTCTGGAAGTTCGAAGGTGGTGTAATCCTTCTACGTCTCCCCTTCTTCAAATTAAGGAAGGTTTATACTAGAAGACTTTGATTTATACAATCCTGTTGTACAAACCCGATTCAGACTGGATTTACCTCACTACCAATCTGAAACTCCTAGTCACTCAATCTGCTCAGACACACTCTGTCTGACAGTTATAATATGTTTCTCACTTCTATTTTTCAACACAGAAAACACAAGATGCGCACAGTGATCCTAAATGATCAAATGTTACAAAGTAAACGTGCTTAAGAATGATTTCAGCTCGAGAGCTTCTGAGCTTGTAAGCTTGTGCTGTTTTTGCTTTCTTGTGTATTTTTCAATTGATCAGCGAGAGTTTGTAGCAAGAGTCAGTAAGTTCCTTTTGTTGCATCCTTTTATAGTTGAAGGTACCAACGCCATTATTTCCCTTAATGTGCAACTTTGACTCTGCTTAAACTCTGAGTAGGCTTCAGTCTTCTTCTTCTTCAGGATACTTGCCGTTCTGGTTCATACTTTCGGCGACTGTCAGGTAAGCTACTCTTTGTCTTCTTACCTTTTATGGCAATCTTCAGTCTTTGGTCCTTTGTAGCATTAATTACAACATTAAATGCTACAATAAATAGCCGTTAATGATTCGGACTGAGGAGCCATTCTGTATATATCCTAAGCTGCTCTGATCTGATAAAGATAGAGATCGATCTGAAGCTTCGGTTTAGTCAGTCTGATATTCATCGATCCGGTCTGATATATAATATGCCTTATTAGCTTGTTCTGTTTTGAGCTATTGATCTGGTCAGTCTGATTACCCTCGATCCGGTCTGATATGCTTTGTCATCTTATCAGCTTGATCTGTTTTGGGCGATCGTTCTGGTCAGTCTGATTTCTCTCGATCCGGTCTGATATGTTTTGTCATCTTTAAAATCTCATTGATAAGATCCGGAACTAACAACTTCACTTTTCAATAATACAATGGAAAATATATTCATCCATGCTTGTACATCATTACGTACCTGTGCCATCATGTAAATGACATACACATACCCGATTATCACATCATCTGTTGTCATACTCCAACAGCACAGTACTGCCTACCATTTCCTATCCTCAGATATCATATCTCATTTTCTGATTTCTCCTGCAAAATCAGATTTCTCAGCATTGCACATACATATACATAACATGTACACAAAACTCAACTCAATAAAACACATTTATCCCTCTACTAGTAACAATGTCCACTTTATCATCAACATTAATTACCGTCAGCGATGTCATTCATCACGCACCTTAAAAAGCATTATCATTTTCACCATATTCAAGCTAATGATATAAATAAAACGAGTTACCATACTCGAGGCTTTTCAACCATACCACCCTCATTGTGTGTTCATTAGTATTGCTGGTCGTTTATCAATATCAAGTTCTTCGTATCTCATACGATCATGCAATCACGATGGTTAGCAATAACACCAATTTTCATTGCTTCATATCATAAAATGCACATAGCAGGCGTCATGTCACAATGACAGAAAACTACAATCATGCATAAAAGTATGTGATATACATGTCTATCAACACATCCCTAGGCCATTAAACATCCCAAAGAGCTAACCACTGCTCTGATACCACTAATGTAAGACCCCAACGTCCCAACACGTCAATAATGCAATTATGACGTCATTTGTGTATGTAAAAAATTCTTTTCTTTTAAAGAATCATTACATGCTTCACATAATCCCCATGACTTTTATAAAAATTTGGGCAGAGTCTCCCCTTAAATTTGGCTATCAGAAAATATAACGCATCACTAAAAATAACTCACAGCCAGGGAAAAACACAATACTAAACGAAATCATCACCATAGTAAGTTCCCAGCCAGGAAAACACAATAATAAGAAGATATAAAAAGTGGATTCCCAACACCATTATTACAGTCCATATACACGACTCCAAGTGCTCACGTGCGAGAAACAAATAATGAATACCATTTACCCAATCTCATTCTACGCTTCAGGAAACAATAGTATCCAACCAAGCTCGAGCTTGCTACGCAAATAACCTTGTAGCTGTAATACCTGTTTCAACAGAAACACCCCCCACACAGGGTGAGCATACCAACATCACACTACCCATATCATAACAATGCATAAAGATAATGATATCACGATTTAAGAGATCGAAAATCTATAAAATGTACTCCCTGTGAAATTTTGAATCTGTATAGCTTCCAGACAATGTTCATGTTCAAAGCTTACACGCTTTCATAATATCAAGTTTAGTATCGTCACTGAAAATATGATACTCAACCACACAATGAATTCAATACAACAAGAATCTATTATTTATGCTTAATCATAAATAATTCCATGTCAATGCAGTTTTGTCTATCAATCTATCTCACTCAACACTTTCTCATACTGGTCATGCCAAAGGCATCCATACCCAACTCCATATCTGGACCACGTACATTTACGTGTCCACCTTACCACATATATCAAACTCAATTCACATAATGCCCAACTCCCAATCCGGACAACGTACATTGACGTGTCCCCATACCACATATATCAAACTCATTTCACATATTCGTTATCTTATATTCAGTCATCACAATTATTCACATATATGAATACTGGAATATGAAATAATTCATATTATACCTGCTCGTACGTCACCACGTACCTTATAATCTGTGTTTACCGTCAAGTCATCCTATTTGTTGTCCGAGAGCTCAAGAAGGCTCTACATGAACTTAAAGGTATAAGGGTTATCTCATAACCAATATTTGATGAATAAGATATCATAATAATTCATAAGTTATGCCATAATATCACATAATCCAACCACCCAACAACAAAACTCAATTTAGCCAATTAACATGATCCAAACATCCAACACCGAAGTGCTTCAAACCAAGACATGAAAGAAAGGATCCATGTAGATACGAGATTCTACCCTTTAAATCCAATTCACTTAATCCCAACATAAAGTCATTTATTTGTTTAAATTCAACTTAAACAAATTAAGCATGCATTGTGATATCCCCGAAATAATTAATTGCAATTAGGGCATTAATTATGTTTATGTGATATTATGGCGATAATTAGATTATGTGTTGGGACTAATTATCATGGTAAAATGCTTGTCGCATGGTAGGCGTGACCCGGTATAGCATTTCCGGGTACATGTTATACATGTTGGGATTTGGGTGTTATAATGGTTTAAATGATATGGGTTGTGTCTATTTGGTAAAGCATGATTTTAAATGGTGATTTTAGTGCATTGTGGTAAAATACTTTTAAAATATCATGTTGGGGTATTCTACATACCATGCTTGTGTTTAGATGAACATTAAAAACCCCATATCATGGCATGGGAGCCACTTGCATACTTTATATCCCATCACCCTCTCTTCCAGCTTTTTGGTCCCTAAACCTCCTCCACTCATCCATATCCTTCCATTTTCGTTTCTGAAGCAAGAGAGGAGGAGAAAACTTGGAAAAAGGAGTCTTTTGTGTTTTCTTGCTTGAAACTTGGAGCTCAAGTGGTAAGCTTCCACTATGGTAGAGTTTTGTTGAGTTTTGGTTGGGTTGTAGCTTGCTTTTGGGGATTAAAGGGGGGTAGATCTTGGTCCAACATCTTGTTTATGTTTGGGGGTTGTATTTTAAGGTTGTTTTGTGGTTATATGTTGAGCATGTGAGTTGTTCTTGGTTGTAGATGAGTTTAAGTGTTGTTGGAAGCTCATACATGGAAGTTTCTCGCTGGAACAGGGCTGCTCGATCGATCGAGATTAGGGTCCGATCGATCGAGCAAGGCAGATCCTGAACAAGGCGTGAAATGAGCTTACCGATCGATCGGTAATTTTTCCCGATCGATCGGTGTGATGTCTCGATCGATCGGAAAAATGGTTCGATCGATCGGTGGAGGCAGTGCTTGGATGCCTATTTTCTCTTCACTTGGCGATCGATTGGGGCTTAGAGGGCGATCGATCGCAAGGCATAAAATGTGGATTTTGGGATTTTGTTTTAAATGATGTTATTTTTGGTATTGGTTCACTTATTGGCTTCTAATATGGATTCATGTGATTGTGTAGAACCATCCCAGGTAGCTACACATCAAAGGAGATAAAGTTCCACGACATCTCCACTTTTGGAACTAAGGTACGTATAACGTACGAGCATAGCCTTTTCTAATGTTGCAACTGTGAAATGCATGGTATATGGTAATTGTAACAAATGGGCATTGAAATGCATGGTTTGTGGTATTTACAATAAATGAGTATTGAAATGCACGGTATATGGTATTGGAAATAGATGGATATTGAAGTGCACGGTTTATGGTACTTGCAATAATTGGATAGTGAAACGCATGGTATATGGTAACCGTAATAAATAGACATACATTGGAAATAATATGGTACCGCTTTCGCGCGAGCAATGATTGGGTGTTGTCGCCGTTGAGCGACCATCGGTTATGACGCTGCTATTGTTGAGCGTGCGTGGGGTTTAGAATGCCGCTATTGTGGCACGAGCAATGTTATGGGAATATGGAATCCTTGGTTAAATATATGTGAAATCCATGGCCTATATATAATGCTTTTACCATATTGATTATGGAACTAAGCATGGCGGCTATGAATGCGGGAAACCTCAACGAGGAGGTGGGTGATATTGGGAGCGTGAATGCTAGCATCGGGCAGGCAAATCCGTTACCCCCACCTGCTGTGGGCATGGAACCGGTTGCTCAATTACTGTTACCAGGGGAGCTTAGCCTGACACAATTTCTGACCTTCCACCCACCCATGTTTGAAGGAACAGAGACAGGAGAAGAGGCCGAAGAGTGGCTGGAGAGACTAGAACAGATTTTTGTATCTGCGCCGTGTGCTAGGACGGCTTGGTTAAGACTGGCAGAATTCCAACTGACAAAGAAGTCTTCCATGTGGTGGAAGACGACTGTAATGGAATTGAGGGCACAGGGTATGGTAATCGACTGGACTTTATTTCGGACTCGGTTTCTAAACCGATACTTCTCTGCCGCGGCTAGGCAAACTAAGGAGGATGAATTTACGAATCTGAAGCAAGGGAACCTGACAGTTTCAGACTACGCCATGCACTACTCGTCCTTATTGAGGTATGTTCCACACAATGCTACAAATGGGCATGCCAAGATGAGGCACTTTTTGAAGGGGCTGCGACCGGAGTTATTTGATCGAGTCATTTCTAACAACCCGACATCCTTTGATGAGGCACTGGGTAGAGCGGAATTAGCGGAGATAGGGGTGAGTGCTTATCCTGAGGCCATACCCTCACCAGCTCCATCGCAAAGATCAACATCTGAAAATCTGAGGCCCCGAGGAGGATCTTTTAAGTCGCGGGGGACTTCTTCTTCTTCTACTCGGTTTGGCGGAAGGAGGCCGGAGGGCCGGAAGCAAGGGGATCGGAGGAGTGGTACATCTACTTATGGGGGACCGTCTCAAGCTAGTAGAGCTGGAGATGTCAAGTGCCACTTTTGTGGAGGGCGACATTTGATGCGAGATTGTTCTGCGTGCCCCAACCGGGAAGGACAGACGGATCTCAGGGAAGGTCGAGGGAGGTTTACTAGTGGTACAGTGAAGCAGAGGCCACCGATGGTGCCTCGTCAGATGGGAGGACAGGCGATGGGGCCACCTCAGGGACAGGTCTATGCATTGACCAGGGAGCAGGCCGATGCAGCTCCAGAGGAGGTTATAGCTGGTACGTGCCTACTATTTACATTTTCCACCTTTATTTTGATAGACACAGGCGCTTCGCACTCCTTCGTGTCTGCGGACTTTGTGGCGAGACATCATATGTGCACGTCTCTGTTACCCACGTCTCTATTGGTCTCGACACCCACCGGGAAGAGAGTTGTTGCGTATCGGTTTCTGATGGACTGCCTCATTTATTTTGAGGACAACGAGATAAAGCCAGATTTGATCGTTTTGAGTATGTCAGATTTCGACTGCATTGTGGGCATCGACATTCTGAACAGATATCAGGCAGTGGTAGATTGTCGACAGAGGACAGTTCGATTCAGATCTGGTTTGGGAGTTCAGTGGACTTTTTATGGCGACGGGTCTCGTGCGAAGATTCCGTTGATTTCGGCAATCAAAATGTCTCAGTTGCTGGAACGTGGTCACATGGGCTACCTCATCTATGCCGTGGACACGTCGGGAAAGAGCAAAGAGTTAAAGGTTGAGGATATACCAGTGGTAGCGGAATTTGCTGACGTATTCCCGGAGGAGATTCCCGGATTCCCACCGGCAAGGGAAGTCGAGTTTGGGATTAAGTTATTACCGGGGACATCCGCTATCTCCCGTGCACCTTACAGGATGGCACCGGCTGAGCTAAGAGAGTTGAAGGAGCAATTGCGGGAACTCCTTGATAAAGGATATATACGCCCTAGCGTATCGCCTTGGGGCGCACCAGTTCTTTTTGTGAAGAAGAAGGATGGCTCGATGCGCTTGTGCATCGATTACCGGCAACTGAATAAGGTCACGGTAAAGAACAAGTACCCTCTTCCAAGGATCGACGACTTGTTTGACCAGTTGCAAGGCACGAAGCTGTATAGTGAGATTGATTTAAGATCCGGGTACCACCAGATACGGGTCAGGGAGGAGGATGTGCAAAAGACAGCATTTAGGACTCGGTATGGGCAATACGAGTTCTTGGTAATGCCGTTCGGTGTGACGAACACCCCGGCTGTCTTTATGAGCTTGATGAATCGGGTATTCCAACCCTATCTGGATCAGTTTGTCATTGTGTTTATTGACGATATACTCATCTACTCCCGGAGTGAGGAAGAGCATGTGAGACATTTGAGGACAGTGCTCCAGATCCTTAGAGATCACCAGTTATATGCCAAACTCAGTAAGTGTGAGTTTTTGTTGAGTAGTGTGGTATTTCTGGGGCATGTCATATCTAGTAGTGGGATTTCAGTGGACCCCAGGAAGATTGAGGCGGTGATGGAGTGGGCTGCACCAACTTCTGTGCCCGAGATTCGGAGTTTCCTTGGTTTGGCTGGGTATTACCGACGCTTTGTCGAGGGATTTTCTAAGATTGCTAAGCCACTGACACAGTTGACTCAAAAGGGAGTGCCCTTCTTTTGGTCAGAGGCTTGTGAGGAGAGCTTTCAAGAGTTAAAGCACCGATTAACGACGACACCGGTATTGGTGATCCCTACGGAGAACAAAAGGTTTGTGCTTTATACTGACGCATCACTGCAGGGCTTGGGTTGTGTACTGATGCAAGATAAGCATGTGGTAGCTTATGCATCGAGACAGTTGAAGCCGCATGAGGTTAGGTACCCAGTCCATGACTTGGAGTTGGCTGCTATTATCTTTGCCCTGAAGATTTGGAGGCACTATCTGTATGGTACGTCCTTTACCATATATACGGATCATAAGAGCCTGAAATTCTTATTCACTCAGGCGGAGTTGAATATGCGTCAGAGGAGATGGATGGATTTGCTCAAAGACTATGACTGTGAGATTGAGTACCATCCGGGGAAAGCAAACTTGACGGCAGATGCCTTGAGTCGGAAGGTAAAGAGTACTGCTGAGGAGGTCATGCATTTGTCGGCTATGATGACTTCCTGTTGCCATCTGGGCTATGACTTCGACGTAGATACATCGCCTGTGCATGTATCGACCTTATTGGCTGAGCCAGATATCTATGAGCATGTCAGGAGAGCTCAGAGGACAGATGATGAGATTCACAGATGGTCATCATTGGCACTTCAGGGACAGCCATCAAAGTTCAGAGTGGCTGAGGATGGTTCTTTGGATTCGGTAACCGATGGGTAGTTCCAGGTACGCCGGAGTTGCGTAGAGGAATCTTGGAACGAGCTCATAGTAGCCGATTTAGCATCCACCCCGGAGGGAAGAAGATGTATAAGGACTTGTGTAATCAGTTCTGGTGGAAGCGGATGAAGCGTGATGTGATTGCTTTTGTCAAGAGGTGTTTGATCTGTCAACAGGTTAAGGCGGAGAGGCAGAGACCCGGTGGCGAGCTAAGGAGCTTAGAGATACCGGAGTGGAAGTGGGAACACATATCTATGGACTTTGTGACTCACTTGCCGAGGACTACTTCAAGTTGTGATGCCATTTGGGTGATCATTGACAGGCTGACGAAGGTGGCTCGCTTCATTCCCTACAGTATGACGTACACATACTTGAGGATGGCTCAATTGTATGTTCGGGATATAGTGAGACTGCATGGGATTCCAGTGTCTATTGTGTCTGACAGAGATCCGCGGTTCACATCTCATTTCTGGGGAGGTCTTCAGTCAGCTTTGGGTACTGAGTTGAGGTTGAGTACGGCATATCATCCCCAAACGGACGGTCAGACGGAGCGTACTATACAGACGCTCGAGGACATGCTGCGAGCTTGTGTGTTGGAGTTTGATGCCTCATGGCAAGATTCTTTGGCCTTGGTAGAGTTTTCATACAACAACAGCTATCAGGCGAGTATTCAGATGGCTCCGTTTGAGGCTTTGTATGGTAGGCGTTGAAGGTCGCCGTTGTACTGGGATGACTTAACCAGTAAAGCAGTGGGAGGACCCAAACTGATTCGGGAGATGGAGGATAAGGTAAAGATTATCCGTCAGAAAATGAAGGCAGCCCAGGACAGGCAAGCCGCCTATGCGAATAAACGGCGGAGACCGTTGGAATTTCAGTTGGGAGACAGGGTCTTTTTGAAGATTTCACCTTTCAGGGTTGTGGTTCGGTTTGGTATGTGTGGTAAATTGTCTCCGAGGTATGTGGGACCGTATGAGATTTTACAGCGCATCGGTACCTTGGCTTACCGTTTAGCACTGCCACCGTCGTTGTCTGGTATTCACGACGTGTTTCATGTATCTATGCTACGGAAGTATGAACCGGATCCGTTGCATGTATTGCAGCCTTCTGAGGTTCAGTTAGATTCTGATGTATCTTATGAGGAACGGCCAGTCAGGATTCTGGATAGGGCTGATCGCCCCTCTTCGGAACAAAGTGATACCTATGGTAAAGGTACAGTGGGATCGCAGGGGTGTCGAAGAGGCCACGTGGGAGACGGAGCAGCATATGGTTCAGCACTACCCGGAACTATTCTCTGGTATGTGATTTATGTTTAGTTTCGTTTTGGGTAAGTGCATGCGATTTCGAGGGCGAAATCTTATAAGTAGGGGAGTATTGTGATATCCCCAAAATAATTAATTGCAATTAGGGCATTAATTATGTTTATATGATATTATGGCGATAATTAGATTATGTGTTGGGACTAATTATCTTGGTAAAATGCTTGTCGCATGGTAGGCGTGACCCGGTATAGCATTTCCGGGTACATGTTATACATGTTGGGATTTGGGTGTTATAATGGTTTAAATGATATGGGTTGTGTCTATTTGGTAAAGCATGATTTTAAATGGTGATTTTAGTGCATTGTGGTAAAATACTTTTAAAATATCATGTTGTGGTATTCTACATACCATGCTTGTGTTTAGATGAACATTTAAAACCCCATATCATGGCATGGGAGCCACTTGCATACTTTATATCCCATCACCCTCTCTTCCAGCTTTTTGGTCCCTAAACCTTCTCCACTCATCCATATCCTTCCATTTTCGTTTCTGAAGCAAGAGAGGAGGAGAAAACTTGGAAAAAGGAGTCTTTTGTGTTTTCTTGCTTGAAACTTGGAGCTCAAGTGGTAAGCTTCCACTATGGTAGAGTTTTGTTGAGTTTTGGTTGGGTTGTAGCTTGCTTTTGGGGATTAAAGGGGGGTAGATCTTGGTCCAACATCTTGTTTATGTTTGGGGGTTGTATTTTAAGGTTGTTTTGTGGTTATATGTTGAGCATGGGAGTTGTTCTTGGTTGTAGATGAGTTTAAGTGTTGTTGGAAGCTCATACATGGAAGTTTCTCGCTGGAACAGGGCTGCTCGATCGATCGAGATTAGGGTCCGATCGATCGAGCAAGGCAGAGCCTGAACAAGGCGTGAAATGAGCTTACCGATCGATCGGTAATTTTTCCCGATCGATCGGTGTGATGTCTCGATCGATCGGAAAAATGGTTCGATCGATCGGTGGAGGCAGTGCTTGGATGCCTATTTTCTCTTCACTTGGCGATCGATTGGGGCTTAGAGGGCGATCGATCGCAAGGCATAAAATGTGGATTTTGGGATTTTGTTTTAAATGATGTTATTTTTGGTATTGGTTCACTTATTGGCTTCTAATATGGATTCATGTGATTGTGTAGAACCATCCCAGGTAGCTACACATCAAAGGAGATAAAGTTCCACGACATCTCCACTTTTGGAACTAAGGTACGTATAACGTACGAGCATAGCCTTTTCTAATGTTGCAACTGTGAAATGCATGGTATATGGTAATTGTAACAAATGGGCATTGAAATGCATGGTTTGTGGTATTTACAATAAATGAGTATTGAAATGCACGGTATATGGTATTGGAAATAGATGGATATTGAAGTGCGCGGTTTATGGTACTTGCAATAATTGGATAGTGAAACGCATGGTATATGGTAACCGTAATAAATAGACATACATTGGAAATAATATGGTACCGCTTTCGCGCGAGCAATGATTGGGTGTTGTCGCCGTTGAGCGACCATCGGTTATGACGCCGCTATTGTTGAGCGTGCGTGGGGTTTAGAATGCCGCTATTGTGGCGCGAGCAATGTTATGGGAATATGGAATCCTTGGTTAAATATATGTGAAATCCATGGCCTATATATAATGCTTTTACCATATTGATTATGGAACTAAGCATGGCGGCTATGAATGCGGGAAACCTCAACGAGGAGGTGGGTGATATTGGGAGCGTGAATGCTAGCATCGGGCAGGCAAATCCGTTACCCCCACCTGCTGTGGGCATGGAACCGGTTGCTCAATTACTGTTACCAGGGGAGCTTAGGCTGACACAATTTCTGACCTTCCACCCACCCATGTTTGAAGGAACAGAGACAGGAGAAGAGGCCGAAGAGTGGCTGGAGAGACTAGAACAGATTTTTGTATCTGCGCCGTGTGCTAGGACGGCTTGGTTAAGACTGGCAGAATTCCAACTGACAAAGAAGTCTTCCATGTGGTGGAAGACGACTGTAATGGAATTGAGGGCACAGGGTATGGTAATCGACTGGACTTTATTTCGGACTCGGTTTCTAAACCGATACTTCTCTGCCGCGGTTAGGCAAACTAAGGAGGATGAATTTACGAATCTGAAGCAAGGGAACCTGACAGTTTCAGACTACGCCATGCACTACTCGTCCTTATTGAGGTATGTTCCACACAATGCTACAAATGGGCATGCCAAGATGAGGCACTTTTTGAAGGGGCTGCGACCGGAGTTATTTGATCGAGTCATTTCTAACAACCCGACATCCTTTGATGAGGCACTGGTTAGAGCGGAATTAGCGGAGATAGGGGTGAGTGCTTATCCTGAGGCCATACCCTCACCAGCTCCATCGCAAAGATCAACATCTGAAAATCTGAGGCCCCGAGGAGGATCTTTTAAGTCGCGGGGGACTTCTTCTTCTTCTACTCGGTTTGGCGGAAGGAGGCCGGAGGGCCGGAAGCAAGGGGATCGGAGGAGTGGTACATCTACTTATAGGGGACCGGCTCAAGCTAGTAGAGCTGGAGATGTCAAGTGCCACTTTTGTGGAGGGCCACATTTGATGCGAGATTGTTCTGCGTGCCCCAACCGGGAAAGACAGACGGATCTCAGGGAAGGTCGAGGGAGGTTTACTAGTGGTACAGTGAAGCAGAGGCCACCGATGGTGCCTCGTCAGATGGGAGGACAGGCGATGGGGCCACCTCAGGGACAGGTCTATGCATTGACCAGGGAGCAGGCCGATGCAGCTCCAGAGGAGGTTATAGCTGGTACGTGCCTACTATTTACATTTTCCACCTTTATTTTGATAGACACAGGTGCTTCGTACTCCTTCGTGTCTGCGGACTTTGTGGCGAGACATCATATGTGCACGTCTCTGTTACCCACGTCTCTATTGGTCTCGACACCCACCGGGAAGAGAGTTGTTGCGGATCGGTTTCTGATGGACTGCCTCATTTATTTTGAGGACAACGAGATAAAGCCAGATTTGATCGTTTTGAGTATGTCAGATTTCGACTGCATTGTGGGCATCGACATTCTGAACAGATATCAGGCAGTGGTAGATTGTCGACAGAGGACAGTTCGATTCAGATCTGGTTTGGGAGTTCAGTGGACTTTTTATGGCGACGGGTCTCGTGCGAAGATTCCGTTGATTTCGGCAATCAAAATGTCTCAGTTGCTGGAACGTGGTCACATGGGCTACCTCATCTATGCCGTGGACACGTCGGGAAAGAGCAAAGAGTTAAAGGTTGAGGATATACCAGTGGTAGCGGAATTTGCTGACGTATTCCCGGAGGAGATTCCCGGATTCCCACCGGCAAGGGAAGTCGAGTTTGGGATTGAGTTATTACCGGGGACATCCGCTATCTAATCGTGCACCTTACAGGATGGCACCGGCTGAGCTAAGAGAGTTGAAGGAGCAATTGCGGGAACTCCTTGATAAAGGATATATACGCCCTAGTGTATCGCCTTGGGGCGCGCCAGTTCTTTTTGTGAAGAAGAAGGATGGCTCGATGCGCTTGTGCATCGATTACCGGCAACTGAATAAGGTCACGGTAAAGAACAAGTACCCTCTTCCAAGGATCGACGACTTGTTTGACCAGTTGCAAGGCACGAATCTGTATAGTGAGATTGATTTAAGATCCGGGTACCACCAGATACGGGTCAGGGAGGAGGATGTGCAAAAGACAGCATTTAGGACTCGGTATGGGCACTACGAGTTCTTGGTAATGCCGTTCGGTGTGACGAACGCCCCGGCTGTCTTTATGTGCTTGATGAATCGGGTATTCCAACCCTATCTGGATCAGTTTGTCATTGAGTTTATTGACGATATACTCATCTACTCCCGGAGTGAGGAAGAGCATGTGAGACATTTGAGGACAGTGCTCCAGATCCTCAGAGATCACCAGTTATATGCCAAACTCAGTAAGTGTGAGTTTTTGTTGAGTAGTGTGGTATTTCTGGGGCATGTCATATCTAGTAGTGGGATTTCAGTGGACCCCAGGAAGATTGAGGCGGTGATGGAGTGGGCTGCACCAACTTCTGTGCCCGAGATTCGGAGTTTCCTTGGTTTGGCTGGGTATTACCGACGCTTTGTCGAGGGATTTTCTAAGATTGCTAAGCCACTGACACAGTTGACTCAAAAGGGAGTGCCCTTCTTTTGGTCAGAGGCTTGTGAGGAGAGCTTTCAAGAGTTAAAGCACCGATTAACGACGACACCGGTATTGGTGATCCCTACGGAGAACAAAAGGTTTGTGCTTTATACTGACGCATCACTGCAGGGCTTGGGTTGTGTACTGATGCAAGATAAGCATGTGGTAGCTTATGCATCGAGACAGTTGAAGCCGCATGAGGTTAGGTACCCAGTCCATGACTTGGAGTTGGCTGCTATTATCTTTGCCCTGAAGATTTGGAGGCACTATCTGTATGGTACGTCCTTTACCATATATACGGATCATAAGAGCCTGAAATTCTTATTCACTCAGGCGGAGTTGAATATGCGTCAGAGGAGATGGATGGATTTGCTCAAAGACTATGACTGTGAGATTGAGTACCATCCGGGGAAAGCAAACTTGACGGCAGATGCCTTGAGTCGGAAGGTAAAGAGTACTGCTGAGGAGGTCATGCATTTGTCGGCTATGATGACTTCCTGTTGCCATCTGGGCTATGACTTCGACGTAGATACATCGCCTGTGCATGTATCGACCTTATTGGCTGAGCCAGATATCTATGAGCATGTCAGGAGAGCTCAGAGGACAGATGATGAGATTCACAGATGGTCATCATTGGCACTTCAGGGACAGCCATCAAAGTTCAGAGTGGCTGAGGATGGTTCTTTGGATTCGGTAACCGATGGGTAGTTCCAGGTACGCCGGAGTTGCGTAGAGGAATCTTGGAACGAGCTCATAGTAGCCGATTTAGCATCCACCCCGGAGGGAAGAAGATGTATAAGGACTTGTGTAATCAGTTCTGGTGGAAGCGGATGAAGCGTGATGTGATTGCTTTTGTCAAGAGGTGTTTGATCTGTCAACAGGTTAAGGCGGAGAGGCAGAGACCCGGTGGCGAGCTAAGGAGCTTAGAGATACCGGAGTGGAAGTGGGAACACATATCTATGGACTTTGTGACTCACTTGCCGAGGACTACTTCAAGTTGTGATGCCATTTGGGTGATCATTGACAGGCTGACGAAGGTGGCTCGCTTCATTCCCTACAGTATGACGTACACATACTTGAGGATGGCTCAATTGTATGTTCGGGATATAGTGAGACTGCATGGGATTCCAGTGTCTATTGTGTCTGACAGAGATCCGCGGTTCACATCTCATTTCTGGGGAGGTCTTCAGTCAGCTTTGGGTACTGAGTTGAGGTTGAGTACGGCATATCATCCCCAAACGGACGGTCAGACGGAGCGTACTATACAGACGCTCGAGGACATGCTGCGAGCTTGTGTGTTGGAGTTTGATGCCTCATGGCAAGATTCTTTGGCCTTGGTAGAGTTTTCATACAACAACAGCTATCAGGCGAGTATTCAGATGGCTCCGTTTGAGGCTTTGTATGGTAGGCGTTGTAGGTCGCCGCTGTACTGGGATGACTTAACCAGTAAAGCAGTGGGAGGACCCAAACTGATTTGGGAGATGGAGGATAAGGTAAAGATTATCCGTCAGAAAATGAAGGCAGCCCAGGACAGGCAAGCCGCCTATGCGAATAAACGGCGGAGACCGTTGGAATTTCAGTTGGGAGACAGGGTCTTTTTGAAGATTTCACCTTTCAGGGGTGTGGTTCGGTTTGGTATGCGTGGTAAATTGTCTCCGAGGTATGTGGGACCGTATGAGATTTTACAGCGCATCGGTACCTTGGCTTACCGTTTAGCACTGCCACCGTCGTTGTCTGGTATTCACGACGTGTTTCATGTATCTATGCTACGGAAGTATGAACCGGATCCGTTGCATGTATTGCAGCCTTCTGAGGTTCAGTTAGATTCTGATGTATCTTATGAGGAACGGCCAGTCAGGATTCTGGATAGGGCTGATCGCCCCTCTTCGGAACAAAGTGATACCTATGGTAAAGGTACAGTGGGATCGCAGGGGTGTCGAAGAGGCCACGTGGGAGACGGAGCAGCATATGGTTCAGCACTACCCGGAACTATTCTCTGGTATGTGATTTATGTTTAGTTTCGTTTTGGGTAAGTGCATGCGATTTCGAGGGCGAAATCTTATAAGTAGGGGAGTATTGTGATATCCCCAAAATAATTAATTGCAATTAGGGCATTAATTATGTTTATATGATATTATGGCGATAATTAGATTATGTGTTGGGACTAATTATCTTGGTAAAATGCTTGTCGCATGGTAGGCGTGACCCGGTATAGCATTTCCGGGTACATGTTATACATGTTGGGATTTGGGTGTTATAATGGTTTAAATGATATGGGTTGTGTCTATTTGGTAAAGCATGATTTTAAATGGTGATTTTAGTGCATTGTGGTAAAATACTTTTAAAATATCATGTTGTGGTATTCTACATACCATGCTTGTGTTTAGATGAACATTTAAAACCCCATATCATGGCATGGGAGCCACTTGCATACTTTATATCCCATCACCCTCTCTTCCAGCTTTTTGGTCCCTAAACCTTCTCCACTCATCCATATCCTTCCATTTTCGTTTCTGAAGCAAGAGAGGAGGAGAAAACTTGGAAAAAGGAGTCTTTTGTGTTTTCTTGCTTGAAACTTGGAGCTCAAGTGGTAAGCTTCCACTATGGTAGAGTTTTGTTGAGTTTTGGTTGGGTTGTAGCTTGCTTTTGGGGATTAAAGGGGGGTAGATCTTGGTCCAACATCTTGTTTATGTTTGGGGGTTGTATTTTAAGGTTGTTTTGTGGTTATATGTTGAGCATGGGAGTTGTTCTTGGTTGTAGATGAGTTTAAGTGTTGTTGGAAGCTCATACATGGAAGTTTCTCGCTGGAACAGGGCTGCTCGATCGATCGAGATTAGGGTCCGATCGATCGAGCAAGGCAGAGCCTGAACAAGGCGTGAAATGAGCTTACCGATCGATCGGTAATTTTTCCCGATCGATCGGTGTGATGTCTCGATCGATCGGAAAAATGGTTCGATCGATCGGTGGAGGCAGTGCTTGGATGCCTATTTTCTCTTCACTTGGCGATCGATTGGGGCTTAGAGGGCGATCGATCGCAAGGCATAAAATGTGGATTTTGGGATTTTGTTTTAAATGATGTTATTTTTGGTATTGGTTCACTTATTGGCTTCTAATATGGATTCATGTGATTGTGTAGAACCATCCCAGGTAGCTACACATCAAAGGAGATAAAGTTCCACGACATCTCCACTTTTGGAACTAAGGTACGTATAACGTACGAGCATAGCCTTTTCTAATGTTGCAACTGTGAAATGCATGGTATATGGTAATTGTAACAAATGGGCATTGAAATGCATGGTTTGTGGTATTTACAATAAATGAGTATTGAAATGCACGGTATATGGTATTGGAAATAGATGGATATTGAAGTGCGCGGTTTATGGTACTTGCAATAATTGGATAGTGAAACGCATGGTATATGGTAACCGTAATAAATAGACATACATTGGAAATAATATGGTACCGCTTTCGCGCGAGCAATGATTGGGTGTTGTCGCCGTTGAGCGACCATCGGTTATGACGCCGCTATTGTTGAGCGTGCGTGGGGTTTAGAATGCCGCTATTGTGGCGCGAGCAATGTTATGGGAATATGGAATCCTTGGTTAAATATATGTGAAATCCATGGCCTATATATAATGCTTTTACCATATTGATTATGGAACTAAGCATGGCGGCTATGAATGCGGGAAACCTCAACGAGGAGGTGGGTGATATTGGGAGCGTGAATGCTAGCATCGGGCAGGCAAATCCGTTACCCCCACCTGCTGTGGGCATGGAACCGGTTGCTCAATTACTGTTACCAGGGGAGCTTAGGCTGACACAATTTCTGACCTTCCACCCACCCATGTTTGAAGGAACAGAGACAGGAGAAGAGGCCGAAGAGTGGCTGGAGAGACTAGAACAGATTTTTGTATCTGCGCCGTGTGCTAGGACGGCTTGGTTAAGACTGGCAGAATTCCAACTGACAAAGAAGTCTTCCATGTGGTGGAAGACGACTGTAATGGAATTGAGGGCACAGGGTATGGTAATCGACTGGACTTTATTTCGGACTCGGTTTCTAAACCGATACTTCTCTGCCGCGGCTAGGCAAACTAAGGAGGATGAATTTACGAATCTGAAGCAAGGGAACCTGACAGTTTCAGACTACGCCATGCACTACTCGTCCTTATTGAGGTATGTTCCACACAATGCTACAAATGGGCATGCCAAGATGAGGCACTTTTTGAAGGGGCTGCGACCGGAGTTATTTGATCGAGTCATTTCTAACAACCCGACATCCTTTGATGAGGCACTGGTTAGAGCGGAATTAGCGGAGATAGGGGTGAGTGCTTATCCTGAGGCCATACCCTCACCAGCTCCATCGCAAAGATCAACATCTGAAAATCTGAGGCCCCGAGGAGGATCTTTTAAGTCGCGGGGGACTTCTTCTTCTTCTACTCGGTTTGGCGGAAGGAGGCCGGAGGGCCGGAAGCAAGGGGATCGGAGGAGTGGTACATCTACTTATGGGGGACCGGCTCAAGCTAGTAGAGCTGGAGATGTCAAGTGCCACTTTTGTGGAGGGCCACATTTGATGCGAGATTGTTCTGCGTGCCCCAACCGGGAAAGACAGACGGATCTCAGGGAAGGTCGAGGGAGGTTTACTAGTGGTACAGTGAAGCAGAGGCCACCGATGGTGCCTCGTCAGATGGGAGGACAGGCGATGGGGCCACCTCAGGGACAGGTCTATGCATTGACCAGGGAGCAGGCCGATGCAGCTCCAGAGGAGGTTATAGCTGGTACGTGCCTACTATTTACATTTTCCACCTTTATTTTGATAGACACAGGTGCTTCGCACTCCTTCGTGTCTGCGGACTTTGTGGCGAGACATCATATGTGCACGTCTCTGTTACCCACGTCTCTATTGGTCTCGACACCCACCGGGAAGAGAGTTGTTGCGGATCGGTTTCTGATGGACTGCCTCATTTATTTTGAGGACAACGAGATAAAGCCAGATTTGATCGTTTTGAGTATGTCAGATTTCGACTGCATTGTGGGCATCGACATTCTGAACAGATATCAGGCAGTGGTAGATTGTCGACAGAGGACAGTTCGATTCAGATCTGGTTTGGGAGTTCAGTGGACTTTTTATGGCGACGGGTCTCGTGCGAAGATTCCGTTGATTTCGGCAATCAAAATGTCTCAGTTGCTGGAACGTGGTCACATGGGCTACCTCATCTATGCCGTGGACACGTCGGGAAAGAGCAAAGAGTTAAAGGTTGAGGATATACCAGTGGTAGCGGAATTTGCTGACGTATTCCCGGAGGAGATTCCCGGATTCCCACCGGCAAGGGAAGTCGAGTTTGGGATTGAGTTATTACCGGGGACATCCGCTATCTAATCGTGCACCTTACAGGATGGCACCGGCTGAGCTAAGAGAGTTGAAGGAGCAATTGCGGGAACTCCTTGATAAAGGATATATACGCCCTAGTGTATCGCCTTGGGGCGCGCCAGTTCTTTTTGTGAAGAAGAAGGATGGCTCGATGCGCTTGTGCATCGATTACCGGCAACTGAATAAGGTCACGGTAAAGAACAAGTACCCTCTTCCAAGGATCGACGACTTGTTTGACCAGTTGCAAGGCACGAATCTGTATAGTGAGATTGATTTAAGATCCGGGTACCACCAGATACGGGTCAGGGAGGAGGATGTGCAAAAGACAGCATTTAGGACTCGGTATGGGCACTACGAGTTCTTGGTAATGCCGTTCGGTGTGACGAACGCCCCGGCTGTCTTTATGTGCTTGATGAATCGGGTATTCCAACCCTATCTGGATCAGTTTGTCATTGAGTTTATTGACGATATACTCATCTACTCCCGGAGTGAGGAAGAGCATGTGAGACATTTGAGGACAGTGCTCCAGATCCTCAGAGATCACCAGTTATATGCCAAACTCAGTAAGTGTGAGTTTTTGTTGAGTAGTGTGGTATTTCTGGGGCATGTCATATCTAGCAGTGGGATTTCAGTGGACCCCAGGAAGATTGAGGCGGTGATGGAGTGGGCTGCACCCACTTCTGTGCCCGAGATTCAGAGTTTCCTTGGTTTGGCTGGGTATTACCGACGCTTTGTCGAGGGATTTTCTAAGATTGCTAAGCCACTGACACAGTTGACTCAAAAGGGAGTGCCCTTCTTTTGGTCAGAGGCTTGTGAGGAGAGCTTTCAAGAGTTAAAGCACCGATTAACGACGACACCGGTATTGGTGATCCCTACGGAGAACAAAAGGTTTGTGCTTTATACTGACGCATCACTGCAGGGCTTGGGTTGTGTACTGATGCAAGATAAGCATGTGGTAGCTTATGCATCGAGACAGTTGAAGCCGCATGAGGTTAGGTACCCAGTCCATGACTTGGAGTTGGCTGCTATTATCTTTGCCCTGAAGATTTGGAGGCACTATCTGTATGGTACGTCCTTTACCATATATACGGATCATAAGAGCCTGAAATTCTTATTCACTCAGGCGGAGTTGAATATGCGTCAGAGGAGATGGATGGATTTGCTCAAAGACTATGACTGTGAGATTGAGTACCATCCGGGGAAAGCAAACTTGACGGCAGATGCCTTGAGTCGGAAGGTAAAGAGTACTGCTGAGGAGGTCATGCATTTGTCGGCTATGATGACTTCCTGTTGCCATCTGGGCTATGACTTCGACGTAGATACATCGCCTGTGCAAGTATCGACCTTATTGGCTGAGCCAGATATCTATGAGCATGTCAGGAGAGCTCAGAGGACAGATGATGAGATTCAGAGATGGTCATCATTGGCACTTCAGGGACAGCAATCAAAGTTGAGAGTGGCTGAGGATGGTTCTTTGAGATTCGGTAACCGATGGGTAGTTCCAGGTACGCCGGAGTTGCGTAGAGGAATCTTGGAACGAGCTCATAGTAGCCGATTTAGCATCCACCCAGGAGGGAAGAAGATGTATAAGGACTTGTGTAATCAGTTCTGGTGGAAGCGGATGAAGCGTGATGTGATTGCTTTTGTCAAGAGGTGTTTGATCTGTCAACAGGTTAAGGCGGAGAGGCAGAGACCCGGTGGCGAGCTAAGGAGCTTAGAGATACCGGAGTGGAAGTGGGAACACATATCTATGGACTTTGTGACTCACTTGCCGAGGACTACTTCAAGTTGTGATGCCATTTGGGTGATCATTGACAGGCTGACGAAGGTGGCTCGCTTCATTCCCTACAGTATGACGTACACATACTTGAGGATGGCTCAATTGTATGTCCGGGATATAGTGAGACTGCATGGGATTCCAGTGTCTATTGTGTCTGACAGAGATCCACGGTTCACATCTCATTTCTGGGGAGGTCTTCAGTAAGCTTTGGGTACTGAGTTGAGGTTGAGTATGGCATATCATCCCCAAACGGACGGTCAGACGGAGCGTACTATACAGACGCTCGAGGACATGCTGCGAGCTTGTGTGTTGGAGTTTGATGCCTCATGGCAAGATTCTTTGGCCTTGGTAGAGTTTTCATACAACAACAGCTATCAGGCGAGTATTCAGATGGCTCTGTTTGAGGCTTTGTATGGTAGGCGTTGTAGGTCGCCGTTGTACTGGGATGACTTAACCAGTAAAGCAGTGGGAGGACCCGAACTGATTCGGGAGATGGAGAATAAGGTAAAGATTATCCGTCAGAAAATGAAGGCAGCCCAGGACAGGCAAGCCGCCTATGCGAATAAACGGCGGAGACCGTTGGAATTTCAGTTGGGAGACAGGGTCTTTTTGAAGATTTCACCTTTCAGGGGTGTGGTTCGGTTTGGTATGCGTGATAAATTGTCTCCGAGGTATGTGGGACCGTATGAGATTTTACAGCGCATCGGTACCTTGGCTTACCGTTTAGCACTGCACCGTCGTTGTCTGGTATTCACGACGTGTTTCATGTATCTATGCTACGGAAGTATGAACCGGATCCGTTGCATGTATTGCAGCCTTCTGAGGTTCAGTTAGATTCTGATGTATCTTATGAGGAACGGCCAGTCAGGATTCTGGATAGGGCTGATCGCCCCTCTTCGGAACAAAGTGATACCTATGGTAAAGGTACAGTGGGATCGCAGGGGTGTCGAAGAGGCCACGTGGGAGACGGAGCAGCATATGGTGCGCACTACCCGGAACTATTCTCTGGTATGTGATTTATGTTTAGTTTCATTTTGGGTAAGTGCATGCGATTTCGAGGGCGAAATCTTATAAGTAGGGGAGTATTGTGATATCCCCGAAATAATTAATTGCAATTAGGGCATTAATTATGTTTATGTGATATTATGGCGATAATTAGATTATGTGTTGGGACTAATTATCTTGGTAAAATGCTTGTCGCATGGTAGGCGTGACCCGGTATAGCATTTCCGGGTACATGTTATACATGTTGGGATTTGGGTGTTATAATGGTTTAAATGATATGGGTTGTGTCTATTTGGTAAAGCATGATTTTAAATGGTGATTTTAGTGCATTGTGGTAAAATACTTTTAAAATATCATGTTGTGGTATTCTACATACCATGCTTGTGTTTAGATGAACATTTAAAACCCCATATCATGGCATGGGAGCCACTTGCATACTTTATATCCCATCACCCTCTCTTCCAGCTTTTTGGTCCCTAAACCTCCTCCACTCATCCATATCCTTCCATTTTCGTTTCTGAAGCAAGAGAGGAGGAGAAAACTTGGAAAAAGGAGTCTTTTGTGTTTTCTTGCTTGAAACTTGGAGCTCAAGTGGTAAGCTTCCACTATGGTAGAGTTTTGTTGAGTTTTGGTTGGGTTGTAGCTTGCTTTTGGGGATTAAAGGGGGGTAGATCTTGGTCCAACATCTTGTTTATGTTTGGGGGTTGTATTTTAAGGTTGTTTTGTGGTTATATGTTGAGCATGGGAGTTGTTCTTGGTTGTAGATGAGTTTAAGTGTTGTTGGAAGCTCATACATGGAAGTTTCTCGCTGGAACAGGGCTGCTCGATCGATCGAGATTAGGGTCCGATCGATCGAGCAAGGCAGAGCCTGAACAAGGCGTGAAATGAGCTTACCGATCGATCGGTAATTTTCCCGATCGATCGGTGTGATGTCTCGATCGATCGGAAAAATGGTTCGATCGATCGGTGGAGGCAGTGCTTGGATGCCTATTTTCTCTTCACTTGGCGATCGATCGGGGCTTAGAGGGCGATCGATCGCAAGGCATAAAATGTGGATTTTGGGATTTTGTTTTAAATGATGTTATTTTTGGTATTGGTTCACTTATTGGCTTCTAATATGGATTCATGTGATTGTGTAGAACCATCCCAGGTAGCCACACATCAAAGGAGATAAAGTTCCACGACATCTCCACTTTTGGAACTAAGGTGCGTAGTGAGACGTACGAGCATCGGACGGTAAAACGTATTTATTACGCTTTGAATTGGCTATGCATTATGGTTGCACAGGTGGTCTTATTTATGCATTATGGTTGCATATATAGTTGGAACATGCATTATGGTTGCATGTAATTGTGAGTCGAGGTTATATCACAGTGATGAAGAATACTTGCCGCCTTCATGTCGAGGCGATGATAGAATACTTGCCGCTGTCATATTTAGCGATGAAGAATATTTTCCGCAAACATGTCGAAGCAAAGGATCATGCCGCTGTCATGTTGATGCGAGGGATATTATGCCGCTAATATGTCGAAGCGAGGGGTATTAATGCCGCTGTCATGTAACGCGAGGGGTATTATGCCACTGATATAATAAGACTGGGATTGGCCATTGGTATACATGGAACGGATGCATGTCATGACATATATTATTGGTGTTATAATCAATTAATTGTGATTATGGTACAGGGACAACCAAGGGAGCTTTTATATGTGTTAAGTACAGGAAGTGATTTGCATTTTGGATTATGCATTGAATTATGATCATATTATTGTGAATGTGATTTCTATACATGCTCATGGTTTGGGGTTGTTCCTGTAGGTACTTTTGGGCGGACGGGCTAAGGCGGGTTGATGCAGTGAGCCAGTGAGGAGTTCTTTTGGCATAGCAGGCTTAATTTTTGTATAGTCTCTACTCTAGGAGTAGTGTAAAGCTATAGGATTAGCATTCATTGGTTGAGAATGTAACTAATCCCTTTTGGAACTTCATTTTGGCACTGTAATTTATTAGCTCAGGGCATCAACACAACCTTTATACTCTGTTATGCATGGAAATTTTTATTTACGCCTTTAATCCGCACTTAAGGAACTAGGGTCCTTACATGCATTGAGTTTCAATCTAAAACTCATATGATGTCCATTCAAGCATATACATCACCACAATCTTTATTCCAAGTTATAACTCACACTACCATGTATCTAACCCATTTATTCTCACACTACACATGTTCCAAGTTAAAAGAATCTCAAACCAAAGCCAATACTCGCCAAAAGACTACCATGATGTAATTCAAAAAAAGTAGGCTTTCTTACTAAACATTTAGTATAGCTTTTGGTCACACTCAAACTCCACTTAAGCATTATATCAAACACCTTATGAGCATTATTTTTAAGCCAAAACAATAAGAATCTCTAACCATGGCAGCAACAAATTTTTGAACCCAATTCAGCAAGATTTTCGAACAAAACACAACAAGATTTTTGAACCATAGCAACATGACATTTTCGAACCAACTCACCATCATTTTTGAACCATTACATTAACAAGATTCGGCCAAACATCAACCTAAATTTTTGAACAAGTAGGCAGCACATTTTCGCCCCAAAAACATCAAAAAAATCGTCCCATATGCACAGAAAAATCAAACTCAGACAGCAAGGAAATAAAAGGAGGCAGCAAGGAAAAATCGATCAAGAACAACTCATTTTCGAACCCAACATAGCATCAATTTCGAACCATAAAAATCGAACATAAATCATTGAAAAAATATCAACCAAAACTCAAAAATAAGTGAGGTAATTGATCTAGGGTGATGAGAAACCACATACCAATGGATTTGGGCAAGGAAGAATCGAGTTCCATAGAAGAAATCAAGCCTTGTTGCCGTGAAGAATGGGGCGGTCGGGAATGGGGTTTTGGGGAAAGGGTTAACCGATTTTAATGTGTGTAAAATGGTGTAATATGTGGAAATTTACACTTCTCCCTTTTTAATTATAAATCCCACACTTTTAACTTTCATTCCCAACCATTAATATTATTAATAATATTATTAAGTCCTCATGGCTTAACTTATTCAAAAATAGTCCCGGAATCATTTGTTCAATTTTCGGTCCCAACATCCAAAAATTAAATCCCGAGATATCATAAAAATATCATAATTAAATCCATTTGGCAATTAATAATTATTCCGGACATCACAATAATTATTCCGGACATCACATAGTTACACATGACATTGGTATGAAACCTATACAATTTTAGTACTAGATACAAATGAACTTGGTATGAAGTCTATGTAGTTTTGGTACTATGTATACATAAAATAGGTATGAATCCTATACAATTTTAGTACTTATTACACATGAAATTGGTATGCAAACTATACAATTTTGGTACTTATTACACTTGAACTTAGAATGAAATATATACAATTTTGGTACCAATTACACATGGTACTAGTTACACATGAAATTGATATGAAACATATACTATATTTGATACTTATTACAAATGAAATTGGTAAGAAAACTATTCAATTTTTGGTACTTATTACACGTGAAGTTAGTATGAAATATATACAATTTTTTGGTACTAGTTATATATGAAATTGGTAAGAATCCTATACAATTTTGGTATTAGTTACATATGGAATTGATATAAAACCTATACCATTTTCGGTACTTATTACAGTTGCAGTTGGCATGAAACTGATAAGGATGAATATTACGCGTATTTTTGCAATGATATGTATATATTTTCGTGTTGATTCCTGGACAATGTTAAACTTTTGGTATTTATTTGTTTGTTTCAGGAATCTAGGTGGAAAGTGGAAGAATTAAGCTAGAAGGACAAAAACGGATCAAACCGAGGCAAGAATTGAAGAATTTGGAATCTGACATAACCGATCGATCGGACGTGGAGTGCGATCGATCGAAGGAGACAGAGTTTTGGCCAACAAGAAAAAGAGGAGCTCGATCGATCGACAAATTATCTCGATCGATCGAGCATGGCAGATACTTATTAAGCGAGATTGAAGAAAGCTTGATCGATCGAAAGTTGATGCTCGATCGGTCGAGCGAGGCAGAATAATTCCTGGAGGAGAAATAAGAGTGCTCAATCGATCGAGACAATTTTACCGATCGATCGAGCAACAGAATTTTTAGAAAAAAAAAGACTTGAATGAGTTTGATCTATTGGGAACACTTCCATCCACCTCATCTTCTATAAATAAGGGACATAGGGCACGAATTCAGGGGAACCAATGTCATATCATACACCATATATCAGCCTCCTTTCATCCTCCAACATCCATACAAATTAAGGGAAAAAGCCTCTGAAGTGCAAGGAAGGAAGCAAGGGAAGAAGTAACGTTTCAACGCACGGATTCAACTCCTACGTTATCGTACTTTTAAGCTTTATTTATTTTGATTTTCGAATTTATTGATGTTTATGAGGTTGAGAAACAATTATTCATCATGTTAGTTTGATTTGAACATAAAATAAGTTTATTTTATCAAGGTTAGGGAAGATTGTGATTGAGTTATTGATTTGAATGTTGTTTGAGTGGATTAATTCTTTTGTGCATGAATTATAATCCTAATGTTATCAAAGCCTTGCTACCTTTGATTGATTTGTGAATTATAATTGAGATCGAGAGATAAAATTATAATACGCTATAATAATTCATGTTGTATGTTAAAGATTTAGATCGAGAGATTAAATCACATACGTGATCACTTTGAATTGAAAGATTTAAACTTAACGGTTTTCATCGAGATTTATGCAATATTAAATTGGTTTAAGTGAACGAGAGTTACTTGCTTCAATTTAATATTAGTTTCAATATAGCTTGAGAAAAAGTTACTGATTATATTAGGAAATCCGTCACCTTAAGAATTAATTAGTTAGTAATTGTTTTTACAGACAAACCATTGACGATAACACAAGTGAACCAACATCTTGATAGATTTCTCGAGTGGAATTCCTCCGCATCTTCAAAGGAGTTGATTTAATTTTGAGTTTTTAAGTTTTTATTTTAATTAGATACTTATTCATATATTTCGTAGGCTAAATATAATTTTTCTAATTTTATTTGGTACTTATACGTTAGTCCCTGTGGGTACGACATCCCTATTTCTAAATCACTATACTAAAACTTGACACCGTGCACTTGCAGTATAGAATCGCTACATTGGAAATAACTGTTTTAAAATAAAAGCGATCAAGTTTTTGGCGCCGTTGCCAGGTACTAATTTGTATAATATCATACAAGATTAGTTAATTGTAATTTAGCAAATTATTTTTTGTTTTGTTTGTTTGTCAATTTTGACTATTGAGTTTACTACATTTGTGTTTCTCATTTTGGGTTGATTTTTCCAGGTAATCATCTTCTTGGTGCATGCTCAGGAGTAGCAACCCCACACTCGAGCCGTTTGACCCAGAAATTGAGCGAACATTTCTAAGGAAAATACAGGAAGCTCAAACAATGGCGGATAACAATCAAGAAGGAGGCGCGAATAATGAAGCACAGAATCCAAGATCTATGATGGATTTTGCTCAACCAGCTTTCCATGGATCACTGTCAAGTATTACGGGTCCAAGTATTCAAGCTAACAATTTTGAGATAAAACATGCAATAATTCAGATGATCCAGCACCCAAACGCTCACATCTCCAACTTCTTGGATATTTATGACACCTTCAAACACAATGACGTTTCTGACGACGCCACCAGGTTACAATTATTTCCCTTTTCATTAAAAGATAAAGATAAAGCATGGTTAAATTATTTACCTGCAGGATCTATTACCACTTGGGAAGGGATGACTCAAGCGTTCTTGTATAAATATTTTCCCCCTTCCAAAACTGCGAAGATGAGAAACGATATCACCACGTTTGGGCAATATGATCCTGAAACTTTATATGAGGAATGGGATCGTTTCAAGGACTTGCTTAGGAGATGCCCACATCATGGTCTTCCTATTTGGCTCCAGGTACAAACCTTTTATAATGGTTTATTTTCAGCTAATCGTTCTATGATTGATGCAGCCTCAGGAGGATCCATCATGTGAAAAACACTGGAAGCAGCTTATGAACTCTTGGAAGAGATGGCTTCTAATAGCTATCAATGGCAATCAGAGAGGAATGTGCCAAAGAAACCGAGTGGAGTTCATCAAATTGACGACATCACCGCTCTTTTGGCACAGTTGGAAGCATTGAACAAAAAGATAGATAGCATGAGCATGACAGTGATGCAAGCTCAAGTTATCACTTGTGACTTATGTGGAAGCAATCATCCAAGCATCGAATGCCACACAGGTAATCCATTTACTCAGTCTAATGAGTCTGCTAATTATGTAGGAAACAGGCAGCCCAATAACCCGTACTCAAACACTTACAACCCGGGATGGAGGATTCATCCAAATTTGCAATGGTCCAACCAAAACAACGTGTTGAACCCACAACAACAACTGAGATATGTACCTAAGTCGAGTATGGAGGAGCTCTTGACCAAGTTAATATCATCGACAGAAACTAGGATGCAAAATCAGGATGCATCTATAAAAAACTTGGAGGTACAAGTAGGGCAACTTGCAGCAATAATTCATAGACGAGCTCAAGGGACACTACCTACTGATACAGTGAAAAACCCAAAGGAGCAAGCAAAATTGGACCACTGAGAAGGAGGTGGCAGTCCAGCTTGGGACTATAAATTAAGAACTTTCTTCTCTCTATCTCTTGTTTGTTTTTCATTTTAGTTCAATTGTTCATTTTCTTTCTAGTTATTTTAATGTTTCGAGCCTAACTCCGTGCGTTAATTTTCAAATGCAGAAAAATGGAATGAATCAAATTGGTGGGGCGATCGGACATTGAAAAACAAATTTGGTGAAAATTGTTCTGGAATGGTCGATCAATCGAGAAGAAAGGTCGATCGATCGACCATGGGTTACAAAGAAATTTTTTTTCTGGAGTCATCGATCGATCGAGAGATCACGCTCGATCGATCGAGGAAGGTTATAAAAAGAAAAAAGCTTTTCAGTCTCGCTCGATCGATCGAGCAGAAACTCTCGATCGATCGAGCAACAGAAATTTTCGTTTTTAAAGAATCGATTTCAGCAGAAATACAAAACCTTCTCACAATTTTCCACAAACAAAAATCATCTTCTTTGCCCTAATCCCCAAATTACTTTTATATTCTCTTCCATAACTCACATATCTTACAATTTATGCTTCAAAGCTTCTTCCATTTACACTTTTTGCAACAGATTTGAAGATCCAAAGCTGAATTGGGAAATTTCATCAAAAAGGAGGAACTCAAGCCAATTCTACAATATCACCTAGATTTCCATGGTATTTGGCTTCAACCCTTCTACATATCCATAAGTTAGTGAATATTTTTGTTTGGGTATACAAGGATTGGAATTTTGGTGAATTTGGTGAAATTAAGATAGTTGAGTAGCCAATTTTGGAGAATTGAAGTGTTGGTTGGTTATTTTGGTGAGTTCTTGTTGTGGTTGGGATTGAAGCAGTGTGAATTGTGAACTGATAAATGGCTCCAAAGAAAAAAACAGAAGCAAATCAAAGCCACCACTTCGTCTCAAGATTATGATGAGCGTCGATTTGTGAATTCCGTAGCGGGGGAATTATACCCCAGTTATCACCGAAAACCCCTTAGTCGCGAAAGGGGAATGAGTATAGAACGACTTGAATGCCCTGTGATTCAAGAAGCAAGGCGACGAGGTTGGTTTGAGTTTATTCAACAGCCTATTGATGTGGTGGTCCCTGTTGTGCGGGAATTCTATGCAATTCTAAGGACAGTCCACCAAAATTCAAGGGAGGTTATGTTTGTATGGGGTAAGGATGTGGAGTTTGATCAGTTTAAAATTAATGCAATTTTTCGGATGCCATCAATAAAGAACAGTGAGCACAAAGCTTTCAAGAAGAGCCAAATCAACTATGATGAGGTACTCCCTGTAATCAGTGTTGAGGGGACTGATTGGAAAATGAACAGCAATGGAGAGCCACAGTTGGTCCTAAAGAAACATTTGAAACCAGCACAAGCATGGTTTTCCTTTATAGCCTCCAGGGTCATGCCATCGACCCACACTTCTGAGGTCACCAAGGAGAGAGCTGCCCTGGTATTTGCCATACTCATTGGTCGAATGGTTGATTTGGGGTACATTATAAATGACAACATCAGTGGCATCGGCAGTAGTCCGCCCACCTCCGCATTACCTTTTCCATCTACTATCACTGCCCTTTGCAAGAGATGCGGAGTGAAGTGGGTGCCGATGAAGAACTCCTACCACCAAAAGGACCAATAGTGGTTGATGGACCACCACCGCCTACAGGCCGACGTAGGGCCGAGCCACGGCCTTCGAGCAGCAGACTTGCTGGGCCGTCCTCATCTTCCGCTGCAGAGCATTCATCTATCACCTTGGACTCCCTCCACAGGGATCTCCAAGACATACGCCTGGAGCAGGAGGGCATCCAAAATTTGCAAATGGAAATACGGTGGGACCAAGAGCAGATAAGTCAGCAACATATGGAGTTCATGCATTATCAGTATGCATGGAACACTGCCTTGGCCCAAGGTTTCCCAGCTATCCAGTTTCCACCTGAGCCACACTTCCAGCCATACCAACCACCATCACCTGATCATCCGCCATATCCACCGTACCAGCCAGAGGAGCCTTATTACCTAGTACCCCCACCGAGCATGATGAGGACGACGATCACTGACGATCGTCGTTGAGGTATGTGTTTTGCTTTTGCGCTTATTGTTTACTTTACATTGAAGGCAATGCATGTACTAAGTGTTTTTTTTTTTTTGGGGGGGGGGGGGGTGTTTACTGGTATCTGCTGTTTTTTATTGTTACTTATCTTGCATGCTTAGTCTATCACGAGATTAGATTGTTTTTGAGAACATAAATTCTTTTTTGAAAAAATGAGTTAATCATTAAGAAATAATGAATTAGACTTGCAACAGTATTGCATGATGATATTAATCCCCATATCAACTAAAGTCTTGAAGATATTTGACTTGTTTGTGAATATCTGTGGTTGAGTTAATATTTCAAAATTGAGGAACATTTTGAGCACTTTTGAGTCATGATTGAAGGAAATATATATTGGAAAAATATTGTTAACTATGATTTGTCTTGAGGATCTTAAATCACTCTAGAACCTATTTGAGGGCACTTTGAGGTGAAATTTTATAATTAGGAACTTGACTTGGACATGATTTAGGCGATCTTTGGAACGTTTGAGCCTTTCAAGTTTACCATGTATATATCAATCTGTAGTATCCCAACTTGAGCCTAATTGAAAAAGAATGGAGTATGTTTAACATATTATTAACCCCCATTCAACAATTGTTTTGGCAACTTATTATACCCACCTTTATGAGCCTAAATTGAAAGAATTCGTCTTTATATAAAGGGAGTATAATGAACCTCATTAGATGCACATAAATTGCTATATGTTGATGAGCTTATTATTGAAAAAAAATGATGAATGAGAAAAGAAAAAGATAGATATAAAGCCTTGAGAAAAAATGACTAAATAAGACCCAAAGTGGCCAAGGCTAAAAGAAAAAGAAGAGAAGCTCAAGTTGTGCTAAAAAAATTGAATTTTACATGATTATACTCTCTTCTTTGTGTTACCCTATCTTTTCTTTGAAGCCAAACACCTAGGCCTAACATTACAAGCTTTAAAAGACCTATTGATCCAAGTCTAGAGATTAATTACATTAGTGGAGAAGTGCTTGAAAAGTAGGCTTATGGAGTGTTTAATAGTAATTTTAACTTTGAGTTTAATAGCATTATTTGATCCTGAAAGTATATATGAAACTCAAGATTGACATTAACACACGCACATTCTGATTTTATGATATATTGCTTGGCTTAGGAGAAAACACTTCTTGTTGATTTTTGGATTGACTTATGATTGAAGTGTTAGTGGGATTTCTGAGCTTTTACATTTGAGTTGCTACGTTAATTCATTTAAAGTATTGATGATGAACTTTGTATTTTGATCTTAATGCTTGCTCGAGGACGATCAAGTCTAAGTTTGGGGGAGTTGATAATGATGAATATTACGTGTATTTTTGCAATGATATGTATATATTTTCATGTTGATTCCTGGATGATGTTACGCTTTTTGGTATTTTTTTGTTTGTTTCAGGAATCTAGGTGGAAAGTGGAAGAACTAAGCTAGAAGGACGAAAACAGATCAAACCGAGGCAAGGATTGAAGAATTTGGAATCTGACATAACCGATTGATCGGACGTGGAGCGGATTGATCAAAGGAGACATAGTTTTGGCCAACAAGAACAAGAGGAGCTCGATCGATCGGCAAATTATCTCGATCGATCGAGCATGGCAGAGACTTATTAAGAGAGATTGAAGAAAGATCGATCCATCGGAAGTTGATGCTCGATCGATCGAACGAGGCAGAAGAATTCCTGGAGGAGAAATAAGAGTGCTCGATCGTTCGAGACAATTTTACCGATCGATCGAGCAACAGAATTTTCAGGAAAAAAAATACTTGATTGAGTTTGATCTATTGGGAACACTTCCATCCACATTCTCTTCTATAAATAATGGACCTAGGGCACGAATTCAGGGGAACCAATATCATATCATACACCACATATCGGCCTCCTTTCATCCTCCAACATCCATACAAATTAAGGGAAAAAGCCTTTTAAGTGCAAGGAATGAAGCAAGGGAAGAAGTAACGTTTCAACGCACGGATTCAACTCCTACGTTATCGTACTTCTAAGCTTTATTTATTTTGATTTTCGAATTTATTGATGTTTATGAGGTTGAGAAACAATTATTCATCATGTTAGTTTGATTTGAACATAAAATAAGTTTATTTTATCAAGGTTAGGGAAGATTGATTGAGTTATTGATTTGAATGTTATTTGAGTGGATTAATTCTTTTGTGCATGAATTATAATCTTAATGCTATCAAAGCCTTGCTACCTTTGATTGATTTGTGAATTATAATTGAGATTGAGAGATAAAATTATAATACGCTATAATAATTCATGTTGTATGTTAATGATTTAGATCGAGAGATTAAATCTCATACGTGATCACTTTGAATTGAAAGATTTAAAGTTAACGGTTTTCATCGAGTTTTTTGCAATATTAAATTGGTTTAAGTGAACGAGAGTTACTTGCTTCCATTTAATATTAGTTTCAATATAGCTTGAGAAAGTGTATTGATTATATTAGGGAATCCGTCACCTTAAGAATTAATTGGTTAGTAATTGTTTTTACAAACAAATCATTGACGATAACACAAGTGAACCAACATCTTGATAAATTTCTCGAGTGGAATTCCTTCGCATCTTCAAAGGAGTTGATTTAATTTTGAGTTTTTAAGTTTTTATTTTAATTAGATATTTATTCATATATTTCGTAGGCTAAATATAATTTTTCTAATTTTATTTGGTACTTATACGTTAGTCCCTGTGGGTACGACATCCCTATTTCTAAATCACTATACTAAAACTTGACATCGTGCACTTGTGGTATGAAATCACTACATTGGAAATAACTGTTTAAAATAAAAGCGATCTGAAATATATACAATTTTGGTACTAGTTACACATAAAGTTGGTATGAAATCTATACAATTTTGGTACTAATTACACATGAAATTGGTATGAAACATATACTATATTCGGCACTTATTATACGTGAAGTTGATATGAAACCTATACAATTTTGGTACTTAGTATACATAAAATTGGTATGAACTATGAAACCTATGAAATTTTCGTACTATTGTATATAATTTTGGTAGTAGTTACACTTGAAATTAGTATTAATTTTATACAATTTTGGTAATAATTACACATGAAATTAGTATCAAACATATATAATTTAGGTACTAGTTACACAACATTGGTATTAAACCTATACAATTTGGATATTAATTACACATGAAATTAGGATTAAATATATACAATTTGGTACTAATTACACTTTAAATTGGTATTACAATTTACCTAGTAGTTACACATAAAATTGGTAATAAATTTATATAATTTTTGTACTAGTTATACATGAAATTTGTATTAAAACTATATAATTTTGGTACGAGTTACACATACAATTGGTATCAAATACATATAATCTTGGTACTAGATACACATGAAGTTTGTATTAAATCTATACAATTTTGGTACTAGTTACACTTGAAATTGGTATTAAAATTATACAATTTTGGTACTAGTTGTACATGAAATTGGTATTAAACCTATACAATTCTGGTACTAGTTACACATCAATATTGATGTTAAACTTATATATCAAAGAAACAAACAATATCAATTTCAAACAACAATAACAACATTTCTATATAATCTTCTATATTAATGTTAATCTTCTATATCGAACAAACAAAATAACAATTTCAAATAACATCAATTTCAAACTTAACAAACAATATTTGTTTGTTCTGGTACTAGTTAAACATGAAATTTGTATGAAACATATACTATTTTCGGTACTTATTACACGTGAAGTTGGTCTGAACCTATACTAGTTACACATGAAATTGTATTAATCATATACAATTTTGGTACTAGTTACACATGAAATTAGTATCAAATCTATAATTTAGGTACTAGTTACAATTTAAATTTGTACTATACTTATATAATTTGGTCCTAGTTACACATTATACAAATTAATACAAATTATATGCTCGTCTATGAGCATAGAGATATGTGTATATGAGTTGTATAAATGTTATTGACATTACTCTTTTCAATTGGGCATTGCATGCAATGAGTTTAAGAGTAAATGTGCATGATGAATCAAGAATATGATTAGTGCAGTATAAGAGATTATGTCGAATTGTGCATTATTTGTGATTCCTAATTTGAATGCGTTTCAATTAACTGTATGATAGCTGAGTCGTCATATTTATTTATAATCTATCACTCGGTAGAGGGGGTTTTGAATAGGACCGTAGAAATTTACATCGTTGGAAATTATATAGTCGACATGCGTATAACTCCAACGAATCATTGTGCTATTTAAATTATTTAATAATTTATCTTAGGTAGACACATCAAGATGAGTGTTGAATGATTATTTTTATTTAACAGTCGGAAGAGGTAGTAGAATAACATAGGATTCTTTGGCTAATAAACTGAAGAACGCAACTTAGTTATAGTTGGGTGAAGTCGAATCTCAAGATTCTGTTCTCATTGAATTGCTCCACTTAAATCTTCATCATCTTGTTAGTTTATTTTAGTTATTTAATTAATTCTCCACTTAATTTGATTCATCAAGCACATTTACTCTTAAACCCATTGCATGCAACGCCCAATTGAAAGGAGTAATGACAAGGACATTTATACAACTCATATACAACATATCTATGCTCACAAGCAAGCATATAATTTGTATTAATTCATATCATGTGTAACTAGGACCAAATTATATAAGTTAGTACAAATTTCAATTGTATATGCTTAACAGTACTGATATTTCATAGGGTTCATAATTCTTACCAATTTTATGTACACTTAGTACCGAAATTGTATAGGTTTCACACAAACTTCACGTGTAATAAGTACCGTATATAGTATGTGTTTCATACCAACTTCATGCGTAACTAATACCAAAATTGTATAGGTTTCATACCAACTTCATGTATAACTAGTACCAAAATTGTATATGTTTCATACTAACTTCACGTGTAATAAGTATCGAAACTAGTTAAGTTTCATATCAATTTCACGTGTTGTACCAAAATTGTATAGGCTTCATACCAATTTCATGAGTAATTAGTACCAGAATTGTAAAGATTTCATACTAATTTAATATGTATTAAGTACCAAAAATAATATAGGTTTCGTACCAATTTCATCATAATCAGTACCAAAATTATATAGGTTTCACACCAATTTTATGTATACTTAGTACGGAATTGTATAGGTTTCATACAAACTTTATGTGTAATAAGTTTCGAATATAGTATAGGTTTCATACCAACTTCACGTGTAACTAGTACCAAAATTGTATATGTTTCATACCAACTTCACGTGTAATAAGTACCAAAATTCTATATGTTCATACCAACTTCATGTATAATAAGTATCGAAATAATATATGTTTCATACCAATTTCATGTGTAACTGTACTAAAAGTATATATGTTTCATACCAATTTAATGTGTAACTGGTACCAAAATTGTAAATATTTCATACCAATTTCATTTGTAATAAGTACCGAAAATAGTATAGGTTTCGTACCAATTTCATTCGTAATTAGTATCAAAATTGTATAGGTTTCATACCAATTTTATGCATAGTTAGTACCGAAATTGTATAGGTTTCATACCAATTTCATGTGTAATAAGTATCGAATATAGTATAGATTTCATACCAATTTCATGTGTAACTAGTACCAAAATTGTATAGGTTTCATACCAACTTCATGTGTAACTATTACCAAAATAGCATGTGTTTAATACCAACTTCACGTGTAACTTGCACCAAAATTGTATAGGTTCTGTTGGATTACTTTGTTTTGGTACAACAAAGGAGCACAACCGAAGAGTCAAAGCTACGCTTACAAAGTGAATCAATATATCCAAAGTACCTCTACAGATGATGATGAATTGAGATAATATCAAAAAGGGAGAAATTGTTGGATATCAGGTTTTGATATATATATCCACTGAACAGACTACCTGTGGTGTCCCGGGATTTACTGGTGTTAATCCCAGTATAGTGAAAATCCTTAATGGATTTTTATTGTGGCAATTGTGTATTATTTGGGGTTTCGGGACTTCCGGGGATTTTAAATCCTGTTTTTGGAGTCATTGGATCCAAGGGATGAGATTGTATTCTCATCGTGATGATAACCTTGGAATTTGGTCTTTGGTGGAATTTGGGTTCCGGAGTACTTTGTACTGGGGCTGGTAATGGGAATTGAGATTAGAGAGATAATTGTTGAAAACAGATGTTTTTTAGTGAATCATGATGTATTTGTGGAGGTATTGGTATTTTGGAGCATTTTTGCTATATATACCAAATTGACTCGGGATTCCGTCATTCGGAATCCATTTCCTCTCCTCTCTCCCCTCTCCTGCGATAACCCTTCTCCCCCATTTCCCTCTTCTCCCTTGATGGGAAAATCGATGGTAGCTTGCTCGGGAGCCGGTTTTCTCGAAGATAATCAGGTATTAATCTTCCCCTCGTCATTGTCTTCGATTTGATAATAGTATTATAGATGTTGGTTGAATTTTTGGTGGGTTATGAATTTGGGGTTTTTGGGTCAAAAATCCAAGTTGAGTTTTTAGAGTTTTTATTGGCTTTAAATGTTGTATTTGAGGTGTTGGTGGTGTAAGGGGTGTTGATTTTGAGTTTGGGTGTGAAAAACACCATGGAAGCTCGAATTTTTCGGAAAATTGCAGGTGGCGATCGATCGCCGAGGTGGGGCATCGTTCGCGACGAGCAGCTGCTAAAAATCGAAGAAGGTGAACAGTGCAGGCGATCGATCGAGTGGTTTAGGCGATCGATCGCGAGCATGTTGGCGATCGATCGCGAAGGGTGGCGATCGATCGCGTGTAGGCGATTTTGCCCACTGGACAGGGGCGATCGATCGCGCTAAATGAGGCGATCGATCGCCGCCCGTGAATTTTAGTTTTTTTTTTGAAATTTTTTGGAAAATGTCGGGATTTTGGAATCGAGGTTTAAAGGGGACGTTTCCGGGGCAATGTACACATTCCAATGGGAATGTTATACTTTTAAAATAGATTGGTTAAGGCCAAAGTTTGATAAAACGGAATTCCCGGTTGAATTCTTGGCCATCTTTTAAACTTGTTAATTGGTATATTTTGGGTATTATGCATGCTTAGCCGGTGGGCTTTTATTTGGGTAATCATCATGGATTGACGATGGGTTTCGAGATTTGCTAACGTGCGTGGTCACGTGAATGCATGCTTTTGCTTGATTTTGAGTTGTTTATGTGTTTTAGCACCTATTTCTCGAGGCATGGAACTCAAGCAAAGTTTGGCTTGGACTACGAAAACTCAAGGTACGTATTGACGTACGAGCATAGCCTATTATAATGTTGCAAATATTGCAAATGTATGGCATGTGATAATTATATTAAATGGGCATTGGAACACATGGTGTGTGATAACTGTATTAAATGGATAACGATATGCATGGTAAATGGTGATTGCGTCAAATGGTTATACATTGGGAACCATACGATGCCGCTATTGAGCGAGCAATGAATTGGGATGCTGTCGCCGTTGAGCGACCATCGGTTATGACGCCGCTATTGTTGAGCGTGCGCGGGGTTTAGAATGCCGCTATTGTGGAGCGAGCAATGAAATAAGAACATGGAATCATTGGTTAGATATATGTGAGATCTACGGCCTTTTATATAATGATTTACCATATTGATTATGGAACTGTCATAATCGAACGGTATTAGTTAATCTATGTGGCGATTAACTGGCTTTAAAAATTTGATGAGTTTGGTTATTTTGAGAACAGGGACAATACAGGGGATCCCGGATGAGGATGTTACCATCCAGGGAGTATCATTTAAATTACGGCATTTACATTCTGTATTTGAATTGCAATATTATGATTATTGGATTGGTGGTATTGGTATGCTCACCCCGTGTGGGGGCTTTCTCTGTTGGGGCAGGTATCACAGGTGTAGCAGCAGCTTTGGAGTTGAGCTCGGGCTGTTGATTTGAGGTACTTCCAGGATCGAGGTACCAGAGCTGGTTGAATAAGTACATAGATCCAGAGTTGAGATCAAGCTGTGCTTGGGAGGCGCTTCCAGGATTGAAGTGCCAGTAACGGTATCCGGTAGAGTATTTTATACATTAGATGCACGCGGGTTCATTGGTACTCTTATGTAAGTACATTTTACGTGTATATGGAATGTATTAATGGGCTACGGTTCTCCCCTGTTCATTCATAGTTTACTTGCAATTAAATATGGAAATGCCAAATGAACTGAGAGCGTGTTAGTGTATTATAAGGTTGCATGTTATCCAAATAATTTGGTTGGGAATTTGAACATTATACGGATAGAATGCAAGAAATGTTCTGGATAGCATATGGTGTTGCACTTGCACATGGCTTTTCCCCATGATAGTATGATTATATGCACTAATGGTATGGATTAATACACTAATAACGGGTTAAGGGCACGGGGGTCCTTACATTAGTGGTATCAGAGCAGTGGTTAGCTCTTTGGGGCTGTTGAAGGCCTGGAACATGCTGATAGGGATGGGTAGCACATATTTATGCATGATAGTAGTTAGTGTTGTGTGACACAACTATTTTGCTTATGTGCATTTGTGATATGTGATCATAGTGAAACCATTATATGTCATGACATCTATAGAATCATAATATAACCTGTTGATTATGATTGTGAGTTGTGACACCGGGACAACCAAATGTAGCATTTTGAAATGCATTGGGATACGGGAAGTACTTTGTACTCATAGTTTATGCATTTACTCATTATAATCATATTGTGGTGAATATGGATTATCGTATGCTCATGGTTTGAGATTGTTCCTGTAGGAACACTATGACGCGAAAGGCTAAGGCCAGGGTAAAAGACACAAAACGGTAACCTGCGTTTTATATACATCATGGATTATGCATTGTGGTTGCATGTGTACAATGGAGTGATGATTTTAATGCTCTGTCGCCAAATGTTGAAGTGAGGGGTGGGAGTGCCGCATGTCGCATTTGAGCGAGGTGTATTAAAATACACTCATGATGATGTATGTTGGGATATGGAATATGCTATGTGTTGCAGTTATAGATGGAATACTTGGTGAATATCCCATGAGTCATTGTTATGGATGAGTGATGATTTTAAATGCTTGCCGCTATTTATTTGTTTTGTGCCGCTAAAATGTGAAGCGAGGGGTGGGAGCGCCGCATGTCACATTGAAGCGTGGTTATCATATGAGGCGATGAAATAACATTTGCCGCTAAAATGTGAAGCGAGGGGTGGGAGCGCCGCATGTCCATTAAAGCGAGGTTATTCTATGCCGCCTATATGTAAAGCGAGGGGTGGGAGTACCGCATGTTGCATTTGAGCGAGGGACATTAAAATACACTACCGTAACAATGACTAGGGACCGGCCATTCTATTGGCGATGGTTTATGCCGCCGGATATTCATAGCGATGACTCATTCCGCTATTCTATTGGCGATGGTTTATGCCGCTGGATATTCATAGTGATGGTTCATTCCGCTATTCTATTGGCGATGGTTTATGCCACCGGATATTCATAGCGATGACTCATTCCGCTATTCTATTGGCGATGGTTTATGCCGCCGGATATTCATAGCGATGGTTCATTCCGCTATTCTATTGGCGATGGTTTATGCCGCCGGATATTCATAGCGATGGTTCATTTCGCTATTCTATTGGCGATGGTTTATGCCGCCGGGTGTTCATAGCGATGGCTCATTCCGCTATTCTATTGGCGATGGTTTATGCCGCCGGATATTCATAGCGATGGTTCATTCCGCTATTCTATTGGCGACGGTTTATGCCGCCGGGTGTTCATAGCGATGGTTCATTCCGCTATTCTATTGGCGATGGTTCATGCCGCCGGGTATTCATAGCGATGGCACATTCCGCTACATCTATTGCCGATGGTTCATACCGCTGGGTATCTATAGCGATGTCTTATGCCGCTGACTCTATGAGGAGAGATCATGCCGCAGATTCTATAGCGATGGGTTATACCGCTATGTGCGTAGCACTGGGTTACGCCACCTACGAGCGATGGGTGCTGATTGCGTACCACTGTTGGATGACGGAGACAGGTATGCCGCTATATTGTTAGCAATGAGGTATGGCGTATTACTGTTTATTTAGCATTATTGTGGATATCATGCGTTGATTTACTTATGCTGTCATGTGTTTGACAATGAGACTATGGACGTCGTGTATCGACATATACCGTCACGAGTCGACGATGTTATTTTGAAGTCATATGTTGACAGGTACCGTCACGGGATGACGATGACATAGCGGATGTTCTATGTAGACGTGTAGCGTCGTTTTGATGATTAATACATTTATGTTTATTTATTTGGTTGTATGGTTCGAGTGCCTTTAGTGAGCACATGGTAGTGTCTGGGTCACTAGTTGACGAGACCATTATGCCGTGCAGGTTGCTCGAAGAATTATTGGGTGCACCGTACAGGAATTGTACCGCATCACATATTCAAAGTATATATTGTTCGAGTAATGATATCCTTTGGGTATACTCGCTGGTTTGGCTAAGGCCAAGTGGGTGGTAAGAGTTGTCATTGAGGAAACTACTCGCTTGTTACTATGATGTGTGTTAGGCATGGACACACCCACCCGGAGGGTGTGGGATAAGTCATAATGGATAAGAATTGCATCGTAGTTGAGCAAGGACACCGAGATGTCCTTTGTGCATTAGTATTGGAGATTTAATGGGTGATGACCCACTACTCTAATGGTTTGTACGGTATGATATACCGAGATAGAACGTATGGTTTGTTGGTGGACTTGATATGAGCCTATGGAGGCAGCGCTTGTTAGCCAGTTATCGTGGCAATGTTATAGTGTGCTTGTGATAGCCGTTATACAGCTCGTTGGATTCGAGTTCAGTGAATCGTATGATGATACGATGATGACTTTTGGTAGTCTCTTGTAGTCTCTATGTGGCATGTTAATTGAGGCTGGGAATACGTCACGGGGACGTTCATACGTCAAGTGTTTTGGAGGGACTTGTACTGGACAGCTCAATTCTGTTGGGGATGCCAACGCGAGTGTCGACAAGTCGTTGTTAGCTCTGGTTGAGCATCCTTGCATATGGAATGCAACGGGGATCACAATTGTATCTGTGAGATATAGCTAGTGGGGTAACACTACTATATTGATTTTATCTCTTGGGGAGATTTGGACTGTACTGTCATGGAGGCATCCGGTATTGGTTGAGGGTTGATTGAGAATCAACCGGGGTAAGCCCTACTAGTGTCGTACTAGGTGATGGCTTCGTATCCGATGAGACGTTCGAGGAGACGTCTCCGGGGTAATACTCGAGTTTGTGTAGTACTGAGGTATTAGTACAGAGCCTCTTTAGGATGAGTATACATGGCGTATACGGGCTTCAATTTGGTAATAGTGGCTTCGATGCACTATTCTGAACCAGTTGCATATTTTGGCTCCGAGATATATGTTGGTATGTGTATATCCAGTTTTCCGGACGGTGGTTCGAGGTTGGAGGGTCATGGATTCATGACACTATCCTTGTGGGAAATGCGGTATTGATATACCTGCCGGTTGAATTTTTTGGGAGATTCGTTACTTTGGTTGTATGGTGCTGATGTTGAATCACACCCTTTGGTTTTGGTCTGTCAACCACTATTCTCCGTGGAGTGAGAATAATCGAGGTTTGGCAGTAGGTTTTGGGACTTTGGGTATGATTGGAGATACCCGAGTCTATTGCATTGAATATGCATGTTGTGTTGGTGCGTGGGCATATATGCCAATGTGGGTATACTAATGCCAGCATTTTCTTGGTACTCGTCGAGATTTGGTTTTGTTGGCTTAGATGAATGAGTCTCCGGTGAGAGATTGTACCACCTTGAGATCGGTAATCTCGATGGCACGATGCATTCTAATGAATGATCGTGAGGGCTGTTTGACTTCCCCCTAAGGAGGGATTGTCGTGTTTTGGAACCATGGTAGCTCTTCCTGATTAATTCGATAGCCTCCCTGTTTTAGGATTGTTAAATCCCAGGATAGACGAGGGGTGGCCAGGACTCGGATTTGTTTAGTGTCGTGGTTGACACGTGTAGCGGGAATGCAATTGATTGTCTTGCATGACCTCTGTGGAACTTGAGACTTTGTGAAGTCTTGATGGTGTGTCGGGACCAAGATATAATTCTTGGAACACACCGGTGTAAACATCTTTGGAGATGTGCTTTGTGTGGATCGGTGACCGTGGGTTGCCCGATCCGTGTTGCAAGCGGTGCAATTACTCCTTTGGAGGAGATGTGGATGGAAAGGAGGAACCGGGTTTACTGTGAGTATACTCTCGTATGCTAGTAGTCCTCATCATAACGATGAGTGTTAAGCATCGTGGGCAAGTGATGGAGATATCATGGGGAGATATCTATGTCAGGACCAAGGAAGGTTTAGTTGATTTACAGTCATGGTAGACTGACTTCTGGGATGATTCGCATCGAGGTATGTTATTATCCTTTGGATTTTGTGTTGGTTTTGCGTTTGCTTTATTTTAAAGCTTGGTGCGAGGTGGGTGTCCTCGTGGTTGTTAATTCGATTCTGAGGTGGTCCAGAATCGGGGTTGAGGTTTTGTTTTGAGGTGTAGTCCTGGTGTTACATGGAGTACACCGGTGCAAATTTCGAGGATGAAATTTTATTAGTGGGGGATAATTGTGATGTCCGGGAATTACTGGTGTTAATCCCAGTATAGTGAAAATCCTTAATGGATTTTTATTGTGGCAATTGTGTATTATTTGGGGTTTCGGGACTTCCGGGGATTTTAAATCCTGTTTTTGGAGTCATTGGATCCAAGGGATGAGATTGTATTCTCATCGTGATGATAACCTTGGAATTTGGTCTTTGGTGGAATTTGGGTTCCGGAGTACTTTGTACTGGGGCTGGTAATGAGAATTGAGATTAGAGAGATAATTGTTGAAAACAGATGATTTTTAGTGAATCATGATGTATTTGTGGAGGTATTGGTATTTTGGAGCATTTTTGCTATATATACCAAATGGACTCGGGATTCCGTCATTCGGAATCCATTTCCTCTCCTCTCTCCCCTCTCCTGCGATAACCCTTCTCCCCTATTTCCCTCTTCTCCCTTGATGGGAAAATCGATGGTAGCTTGCTCGGGAGCCGGTTTTCTCGAAGATAATCAGGTATTAATCTTCCCCTCGTCATTGTCTTCGATTTGATAATAGTATTATAGATGTTGGTTGAGTTTTTGGTGGGTTATGAATTTGGGGATTTTTGGGTCAAAAATCCAAGTTGAGTTTTTAGAGTTTTTATTGGCTTTAAATGTTGTATTTGAGGTGTTGGTGGTGTAAGGGGTGTTGGTTTTGAGTTTGGGTGTGAAAAACACCATGGAAGCTCGAATTTTTCGGAAAATTGCAGGTGGCGATCGATCGCCGAGGTGGGGCGATCGATCGCCACGAGCAGCTGCTAAAAATCGAAGAAGGTGAACAGTGCAGGCGATCGATCGCGTGGTTTAGGCGATCGATCGCGAGCATGTTGGCGATCGATCGCGAGCATGTTGGCGATCGATCGCGAAGGGTGGCGATCGATCGCGTGTAGGCGATTTTGCCCACTGGACAGGGGCGATCGATCGCGCTAAATGACGCGATCGATCGCCGCCCGTAAATTTTAGTTTTTTTTCTTGAAATATTTTGGAAAATGTCGGGATTTTGGAATCGAGGTTTAAAGGGGCCGTTTCCGGGGCAATGTCCACATTCCAATGGGAATGTTATACTTTTAAAATAGATTGGTTAAGGCCAAAGTTTGATAAAACGGAATTCCCAGTTGAATTCTTGGCCATCTTTTAAACTTGTTAAATGGTTTATTTTGGGTATTATGCATGCTTAGACGGGGGGCTTTTATTTTGGTAATCGTCATGATTGACGATGGGTTTTGAGGTTTGCTAACGTGCGTGGGCACGTGAATGCATGCTTTTGCTTGATTTTGAGTTGTTTATGTGTTTTAGCACCTATTTCTCGAGGCATGGAACTCAAGCAAAGTTTGGCTTGGACTACGGAAACTCAAGGTACGTATTGACGAGCATAGCCTATTATAATGTTGCAAATGTTGTAAATGTATGGTATGTGATAATTATATTAAATGGGCATTGGAACACATGGTGTGTGATAACTGCATTAAATGGATAACGATATGCATGGTAAATGGTGATTGCGTCAAATGGTTATACATTGGGAACCATACGATGCCGCTATTGAGCGAGCAATGAATTGGGATGCTGTCGCCGTTGAGCGACCATCGGTTATGACGCCGCTATTGTTGAGCGTGCGCGGGGTTTAGAATGCCGCTATTGTGAAGCGAGCAATGAAATAGGAACATGGAATCATTGGTTAGATATATGTGAGATCTACTGCCTTTTATATAATGATTTTACCATATTGATTATGGAACTGGCATAATAGAACGGTATTAGTTAATCTATGTGGCGATTAACTGGCTTTGGAAATTTGATGAGTTTGGTTATTTTGAGAACAGGGACAATACAGGGGATCCCGGATGAGGATGTTACCATCCAGGGAGTATCATTTAAATTACGGCATTTACATTCTGTATTTGAATTGCAATATTATGATTATTGGATTGGTGGTATTGGTATGCTCACCCCGTGTGGGGGCTTTCTCTGTTGGGGCAGGTATCACAGGTGTAGCCGCAGCTTTGGAGTTGAGCTCGGGCTGTTGATTTGAGGTACATCCAGGATTGAGGTACCAGAGCTGGTTGAATAAGTACATAGATCCAGAGTTGAGATCGAGCTGTGCGTGGGAGGCGCTTCCAGGATTGAAGTGCCAGTAACGGTATCCGGTAGAGTATTTTATACATTAGATACACGAGGGTTCATTGGTACTCTTATGTGAGTATATTTTACGTGTATATGGAATGTATTAATGGGCTACGGTTCTCCCCTGTTCATTCATAGTTTACATGCAATTAAATATGGAAATGCCAAATGAACTGAGAGCGTGTTAGTGTATTAAGGTTGCATGTTATCCAAATAATTTGGTTGGGGAATTTGAACATTATACGGATAGAATGCAAGAAATGTTCTGGATAGCATATGGTGTTGCACTTGCACATGGCTTTTCCCCATGATAGTATGATTATATGCACTAATGGTATGTATTAATACACTAATAACGGGTTAAGGGCACGGGGGTCCTTACACTACCGATGGAGTGTAGTCTACCGACCGCGATGAGTAATGGGTTAAGTCTGCTGATGAGTTGAACAGAAGTCTACCTACCGACTACATAAAAACTCAGCTGTCGAGTTAGTCTATCAACTATCCAGTAGACATTCGATCTACTGGAGGCTATCGATGGAGTGTAGTCTGCTGACTACTAGTACTCTACCGACTAAAGAAGAAATGTTTTGTGGAACAAAATATTACCGATGAAGAAGCATCAGTAGAGTATTTCAAATGTTCCCTATACTGATAAACTAGCTGTTATAAGCTATAAGAGGAAAGTTGCAGATTTGCAGGAGCGCATTAAATGCTCCAGTACTATTTTGGGCTAGAGAAGAAAATGCATTTATTGTTGATCACTATGGACTCTGGTATCTACCGATATCACCATTGCATTCTTCAAGTATAAAAGACCAAAATCCAAAAACATTTGAAGTGGATGCATGGGATGCACAAGATGCAGAGAATGCATGATGATGCACAAGAGACGAACTGCGAATGCTATACTCTTCAAAGAACATTCACTAAGCATTTCAGAATCTGTGGCAACCATTTGAAAGATCTTACGGAAGATGGAGCCAAATTTGAACCCCTTTCATGCCATATCAATTCCATAAAGAAGCAGTTCCAGGCACTGCGTCAATGACATATCAGATCTTCAAAGAGATCATCAGTGCCACGATTTTGCAACAATTTGCAAAATCATTTCTCTCACTCTTTACATTATTTAATGTGCTTTAAGTGTCTAAATAGAGTGAGTGGTTAAGCTTTATTGTAACAGTTGTGACTGTTTGTCAAACTGATTTGTGTAGATGCGAGTTGTAAAAAAGTGACCTCAGCTGTGGAGTTGCTAGGAGTTTCAGTCTGGTACTATATGTCTAAATCCAGGACTGGATCGGGATTGTACAACAGTATTATTTTACTCAAAGTCTTCTAGTGGATCCTTCATGCTAAGGGAGAAGGGGAGATGTAGAAGCGTTGTGCTTCGAACTTCCAGAAACAAACCTTGCACAGTTTATTTTCTGCATTTATTTACTGCACATATTGTCTATTAGTGTCTACTCAACAAACTATAGACATATTGCTTGCCAGTAGACACCGAGTTATTCTAAGCCCGGTAGACCTTGTCTACTGTATTCAGTTCAGCAGACATCGTCTACTGTGATCATTTCAGTAGTCCACTGTATTCTTCATTAGTCCGGTATACCTTGTCTACCGTTGTTATTTTTCCAGTAGACTATTGCCATCAGCTCAACTTATTCACTGTTTTAGTCGAGTTCTTTTCGCACTTACCCAATTACTCGACTGAGCAATCTTTAAACAAGAAATCAGCTTTTGGTTGCTAACACGACCAAAGCATATCTCATAAGTAGAACCGGTGAAGATATTTAACCCCCCACCTTTATCTGCACACCCGATCCTAACAAGTAGTATCAGCGTTGATGTTCTTGTTTAATAGAATACTCGATCTGATGGCTTCAGATTTGTGCTGCATTCCATTTGCTTTCATTTGAAAATAATTTTTGTGGAATATTATTTGCAGACACTACGATTTCATTAGTGGAGTTTGAGCTTCAGTAGACTGACCAGTGGACCTCACTTAAGCAGTCTACGGCTTTCAAGAGATCAGCAGGCATTAGTCCAGCAGACTATGTCTTCCGAGAAGCTCCACTGATGAATAGTTCTTGACCAATAAATATTCTTCCTGAGCTCAACAGAAGATGGATTGAGGAAGTTATCTACTCTACCAATGCTTAATGACTTTATCTTTCTATCAAGAACCATCAGTTGACTTTATTGCATATGTTCTACCAACATCAATTTTCATCAGTCAAGCTGTGGACGACCATAATAGATGATGCGGTCATTGACAAAGTCCACTGATGATCATTCTAGTTCAATTGACCAGACTCCGGAATAGGTTGGGCCTTATTATTATCAGATAAGGAACCATCAGCTGAGGGGGTATACCAGCTGAAGGGAAACAAGAACAAAATAAGATCAGAAGAGTTGTGCTAATCAGATGATATATTTTGCACATTTTTGAAGAAATGTTCAAGTAGTCATTTATTTTGAACAAACTTTCTAGAACTTAGCTTCATTTATTTTGAATTAAGTATTTGTTGCTTCCGTTCATTTATTTTGAATGTCAACCTCTACCAACTCCATCAAGTAAGAAGATCATTTATTTTGAACATTCCCTGCCGATTGCAACAAGTCAACCGATGTACCCAACAAGACAAATCAGAGAAATTATTATTTGAGGGGGAACATTTGTTGCATGTGAAGAGGATCATCTGAGCATACTATATCTATTTTGGAGATCTCAAAATTCAGTTCATTTATTTTGAACTCGCTTATTGGAATTGTGTTCATTTATTTTGAACGCAATATTTATTAGTTCATTTATTTTGAACTCGACTTCGGACAACGGACCTCTCTACTTGGAGCAGTAGACCTTGAGCAGTAGACTCAACCAGTAGGCGTCGACCAGCGGAGTTCGAATCAAAGATAATCCCTACTGGAGTCTACTGGAACCTTGGCAAGTAGACTACCCTACTGCATTGAAACACATCAGTCGAACAACTATCAGTAGAGCTTATTGCTCTTAGTCAGTGTAATGCCTAGATATTAATCATGCATGTTATTTTGGATTCGTGCATAATTATGAAATAATTATAGTATGATGTGGACTCGAGTGGGCTGAACCGAGCATGAAAGAATATAGGAATATATGTTGATATGGAATCTATATAACACGTAAATAGAACAACAAAGTATAGTTGGGAAAATGATGAAACATGGTTGGACAATGATACAAGATGTATTATGAAGTGAGTTATACATGGTTTACTAATAGACTACATGGAATACACTAGATATGGCATGTAGTTGACATGTGTTTGATGGAATTTGGTGGTAAATATAAATACACAAGATCAGATTGAAATCTCATAATACACATATTTTCACCTACAAATCTCTACAATCCTCTCCAACTCTATTTTGGGTTTTCTTGGCTTCTACTTGAGGTTTGAGCTTGGAAATCACACTAAAAACTTGTTTTGAAGTAACATCTAAAGGAATTGGTAAGAATTTAGTAATATGTGAGTTTGCCTATGTGTAGGGTAGTTCTTAGAAGATGCTGAAGCATGATTTTGATTGTGTGAATTCATATGGGTAAAATTCAATGAAATATGTTGTAATAAGATGAAGAACATGTTCTTAGATTGATGTCATATGCGTATATCAAGTTTTGATGTTGGAATTTGAGGTGTAGGTTGAGAACAATGGAGATAAGCTTGAAAATTGCCATGTTCTGAATTTTTCAGACATCGACGATCGATCAAGAGTTATGTGGCGATCGATCACCGTGACAGGGGAACAAATAAGGTGGTGAAATGTATTGGTGATCGATCGCGTGAGACATGGCGATTGATCGCTGTTAAGAACAGAACATTTCGGCGATCAATCGCGAGAGACTGGTGATAGATCGCTGAGAGACAGAACTTTTTGGTGATCGATCGGTGATATTGGAGATCGATCGAGAGGGTTCAAGTTTTGAAAAATGTTATAATTTCTTGGGATTTGATGGTGAAACCTATTATGACATTGTAATTGTTGATATTTATGTAGCACCACCATCACAGGGGACAGGTTAGAGAGGAGGTTAAACATTGACTCCTGAAATTATATATTTTGTATAGCACGACAGGTACGTGTTGACGTACGGGTATTGATGTTATTGTTACGATAAATGCAATTGTGAGATGATGCCTATATATTTTTTATATATATGATTGTTGTAAATCATGTTGTTGATGCATATGGTTGATGTCATGAGGCATGATGCCGTTGGGCATGCGGAATGGCTGTTATAACGTCTGAGGATGAAAATATGATATGTGCTGCTAATATGGGACGTGAAGGCTGAGCCGCTGACATATTTAGCGGGAAGGCAATATCATATATGTCCCGTTATAACAGGATGATAATGAGACATATTTGCATATTGAGATGTATGATATAGAAACAATGACAGTGGAGATGTTAATGCATATATCTCGTATTTTGGACTCTTATTGATAATGGATTGTGATGATCATATATATATATATATATATATATATATATATATATATATATATATATCAATACTCATAGTATGTGGTTGTTTCTGTAGGAACTCATAGATGGGGGGACCTTGTGAGTCAACTTCTGTTGCTAGGCAAATTACTGGTTAAAATATGAACTTGTTAAGATTTTATGACTTGTAGATGTAAATTATGTCGTAATTTGAGGATAATGCAATAGTTGACATAGTTATACTTTTAATTAATGAGTTTTTATCTTAATCATATTTCTATATTGTGCAATGGTGTGATGCACTTAAGGATTAAGTAGCGAGGCTCCACAGTCAGTACCGGCTGTCCACGTATTCTTCCAATCAAGCTATCAGTAGAGTTTATGCTTCGTTTGTACCAAAAATGGAGAAATTGTTGGATTACTTTGTTTTGGTACAACAAAGGAGCACAACCGAAGAGGCAAAGCTACGCTTACAAAGTCAACCGATATATCCAAAGTACCTATACCGATGATGATGAATTGAGATAATATCGCAAAGGGGGAAATTTGTTATCAGATTTTTTATATATATTTATATACTGAGCAGACTACAGATGGAGTGTAGTCTACCGACCGCAATGAGTAATGGGTTAAGTCTGCTGATGAGTTGAACATAAGTCTACCGTAGTCTACCGACTACATAAACACTCAATAGTCGAGTTAGTCTAATGACTATCCAGTAGACATTCGATCTACTGGAGTCTACCGATGAAGTATAGTCTGGTGACTACTAGTACTCTATCGACTAAAGAAGAAATGGTTTGTGGAATTACCGATGAAGAAGTATCAGTAGTGCAATGCCTCGATATGAATCATATATGCATGATGTGATTATTGCGTAATTATGTGATAGTTACGACACGATGTGGACTCGAGTTCGAGTTAAACCGAGTATGCTAAATGTAAGGCCCTGTTACTGATTATCGATAATAAAATAAACCCGGATGATTGAAAGTCGAGATTTTAAATTAAGGTGTTCCGGATCAAAATATCTTATTTTCAATTGAGATAAAATACATCTTAATATATGTGTATATATATACACACATACTCACGGCTATACTTATATACATAAATATAAATATTATACCATGCAAAATTGTATCATACAAGACAAGTGGACATCACATACAAGACTTGGATCCCACTAACCTTAAAACATTAAAAAAAATCCCATACCTTGGCCTAGTTTGCATCGCCCAGCACTTCATATCATGCATGAGGGTTGCTTGTTTTCCTTTTAACATCAACAAACTGATTTCTCTCACCATTTCACTCCTCAAACTTCTCCTCCTTCACTCCCTAAATTTCAAAAATCACCTCCTTCTTTTCTCCCTCAAATCCTTCTTAAATCTAGCATGTAAGCATGGATTTGGATAGGAATCAAGATTAGCATCAAGGAGTTTGGAGTGTTTGGAGTTTTCGAAGGTATATCAACATCTTTATGTATTTAGCTTAGAAATTATGATGTTGGGTCAAATTTTTAGTGCCTTGGTATGAAGCTGGTAGTGAAATACATGTTGTCATAAGTTTTAGCGGAAAAGTGTTGTTGCATGCAATAGATGAGTTCGAATTTTTGAATTACATAGCATCCGAATCTGACATAGAGTCCTAAATAAAAGTATAGATACTTGCGTTTCTTTCTGTGGTTAAAATTTGAGACACTTTGGACTTAAAATGAGTTAGATATGCTCATTTTACTAAAGAGTGCCAGAATTGACTCTGCATGTACTGTAAGTGCACATGTAGTGTAGAAATCCGAGCTTTTGGAACGGTCTTCAAATAAAACTTGTATATCGTTTAATTTTATTGAATTTGAAAAAAACAAAGACTTAATTTGGACTCATTTTCTATTAGTTATGAATTTTATACTTTAAGTGATCAATCTTTGTCCTGCATGTCGGCGAAAATGCACATGCAGTGTGTTCTTCGGATTCCTGAGCATTTTTCGCAAGGCATTCTGGAAACTGTCTAGAAATAAGAATTTTAGTGCTTTGAGTTAGCTGTCTTGTGCCACTAGAATCACCCAATTTGAATTTAAATGGAAAAGTTGTGACGATTTTACTAAAACCGCTCAAAATAGAAAACCGATTTTCAAAGGCTATGTTTTTGTGTTTAAACTATTTTTAAATGGAGAAACCAGCTTGACATCATAAGATAAGAAATGAAGTCCATTGAGTTTTTGAACTTTGAGAACCAGAATCAGGTTATTTGGAAGTTGTATGAATTTATAGTGATTTTTCTAAGAAAATGGGTCAAGCTGAAAATTTAAGAAAATCGCTAAGGGTCAATATTTAGATGTTGCATTTGATTCAATGCATTATTTGAACACTTAGTGTTATTTAGAATTTAAATGACCAGGTTAATAGATTCCGGGGTTGATTTGAGGAGTACTCGGTAGATTAGCTTGGGTTCTGAGCTACGTAGAAATGAGTTTTATCATGACGTCTGACGAAGATGTGTAATGATGCTGCTGTATGATTTTACATGTCATTAATTGATTTATATGATTTAATTTTCACTATGTGATTCTTATTTGACTGTATGAAATGTTGAGATACATTGTAGTACATGATATGTGAATTACATGATGTTAGGATTTAATATGGGTGTTTAGAGGGGGTGGGGGTGAATAAACACTCTACTAAAATTTATCTTTTTAGATTTTCCTGGATTGATTTCACTTGGGTTAGCATATGAAACCTATTTCTTAATCAATACTAATATGAACGGACCACTGATAGTGTGAGTGTGGAATCGGTCTGTTCTTGGTTAGCAAGACTGGTCTGATAGCTTTGAAACACGAAGTAGTGCGATATATAAATGGACAGGATGTGTTTCTAGAAGTTCAAAGGCAATTCCTTCTACGTCTCCCCTTCTTCCAATTAAGGAATGATTCACTAGAAGACTTTGAGTAATACAATTTCGTTGTACAACCCCGATTCAGCTGGATTTACCCCACTACCAGACTGAAACTCTTAGTCTCTCAATCTGTTCAGACACAATCCGTCTAACAGTTACAATGAACTCACTCTTCTATCTTAGAACAAATACAATTGATAGAGAGAATTACTATGAGCACAAATGATCCTTAAACGATCAAATAAAACAATAAGACGTGCTATCAACTTTGAGCAAATCGACAGTATGAAGTCTTTCGATGATAGTGTTCTGCTCGAAAGAATGCTCAATAAATGATTGATTGTTGATCTCGTGTGCGAGTTGTATATCTTGTGTCGTGAGCATCGTCTCTTGAGCATTTAAGTTGCACCTTTATATAGGCATTTTCGCCAACGACAATATTCCTTTTACGTGCAACTCTTTACTTTAGTCAACCTCTGAACAAACTGCAGTCTTCTATTTTAGACTCTTTCTCTTCTTGTATGTTCTTTCGGCGCTTGTCAGATAAGATCTGCTTTGTCTATTTACCATTTAAGGTAACTCCAGTCTTTTGTCTATTTCAACATTAAATGCAACATTAAATGCTTCAATAAATAGCCGTTGATTATTCGGACTGATTAACAAAGTTTGCTAACTTAGTCTGAATTGATCTTTCTGAAATAAGCTCTGATCTGATCTGCATCGATCTGGTCTATACCGATCTGGTTGACATCGATTTGGTCTTCATTGATCTGGTTGACATCGATCTGGTCTGTTTTGTCGTCTTTAAAATCTGAAACCAACAAATTTCCCATTTTTGATGATGACAAAACCTAGCTTCTTTATCTTTTTAAGTCCTTTCTCTTGTAGAAGTTATGTTCAAAATAAATGAACTTATTGTCTTCTTTATTATTTAGGAGTTCAGATCGATTAAGTCTTTTAGTTCAAAATAAATGAACCTTTCAAAATAAATGAACAAGACTGTGAATTCCGAAAGACATTTATAAACTCGTCTGATGAATACATTTACAGATATTATTCATCACAGGCAGTAATTTATTTCTTCTTTTCGGGCGGCTGTTCTGGCTTCATTTATTTATTCTTTTCCCCGTTTTTGGCATCAGCAATCTCCTGAAGGAAATCTACGATCTGCGTAAGCTGAGCACAGATAGCATCCACGCGATGATCTTGCTTAAGAAGAGATTTGGCAACTGCGGTTTTTACTTCTGAAGCCAGCTCGATCTGTTCTTTTCTCACGCTGGTCTTATAAGATGCTTGTTGAGAGAATAGATCGTTCAGACCATGTTGTATACTATTGATGCTCTTCAGCATCTTTTCCTTGAAAGAAAATTCCATAGTGGTAGTCCGATGGCTTTGGTTTACTTTTCTTACTCTTTGGAAGAGAAAGAGGAAATTCTCAGATAGTTCTCGAAGGGACTTGGCCACTGATGGAGTATCATCAAGGTAGTATGGTATGTCTTCAGCAGGTTGCACAGCCAGCTCTTTTCCTTTTCCAGTCGAAATGAAGGGTTGCGCGAGATCTAGTTCTTCTGCAAAAGCTTGCGGAGAAGATGAGTCAGCCGGCACAACAAATGGGGCAGCAGATTGGTGATGTTCGGACCGGACCAATTCAACAAGATCCGTAGAAAATTGATTCAAAATGCCAAGTCTACAGCAGACAAGACTGTTGAGATATACTCGATTCGTATCTTCTTTTTGATAACATGATCTCGAATAAAATGATGTCTGGTATCAATACGCTTTGTTCGAGAATGCAAAACTGGATTATATGTGATAGCAATTGCAGCTGTGTTGTCGCAATAGATTGGTGACTCAACAGCTTGAATGCCATAGTCTCTGAGCTGATGTTGAACCCAGAGCATTTGAGCGCAACAGCTTCCGGCAGCGAGATATTTTGCCTCAGCTGTGGATGTGGCAATCGACTTTTGCTTCTTGCTAAACCATGAGATCAATCTTTCACCTAAGAATTGACAAGTTACATTGGTGCTTTTGCGATCGATCTTACATCCTGCATAGTCAGCGTCTGAATATCCAATTAAATTGAAATTTGAATCTTTGGGATACCAGAGATCAACATTCTGAGAGCCTTTTAAGTAATTTAGAATACGTTTAGCGGCAATGAAGTGTGATTGTTTAGGGTCAGATTGAAATCTAGCACACATACAAACAGAAAACATAATATCAGGCTGGCTCGCTGTAAGATATAACAGCGATCCGATTAGACCTCAATATATTGTTACCTCAACTAACAATCCCCCTTCGTCTTTATCTAACTTGATTGATGGACTTATCGGAGTTGAAGCAGTTGAGCAAGTCTCCATACCAACCCGTTTGAGTAGCTCATTGGTGTACTTGGTTAGATTAATGAAGATTCCATTATTGAGCTATTTGACTTGTAGACCCAGGAAGAATGATAATTCTCACATCATACTCATCTCAAATTGGCTCTGCATTAACTTATAAACTTTCTCGCATAACTTTGGATTAGTTGACCCAAAAATGATATCATCAACATATATTTGAATTAACAAAGTATGTTTCCCCTTGATAAACTTAAATAAAGTTTTATCTACTGAGCCGATCTGATAATCATGATCCAGAAGAAATTGAGACAGAGTGTCATACCAGGCTCTGGGGGCTTGTTTAAGTCCATAGACTGCTTTATTTAGTAAGTATAAGTGATCTGGAAACAAGTGATTAAGAAATCCAGGAGGTTGCTCGATGTAGACTTTGAAGTCTTTAAACACAGTGTATGCGAGAAAGATTTGAATGGCTTCAAGTCTGGCAACTGGTGCAAAGGATTCATCAAAGTCAATTCATTCTTCTTGTCTGAAGCCTTGTGCAACCAGTCTGGCCTTGTTCCTAACTACCACGTCATTTGCATCTAGCTTGTTTCTGAAAATTCATCTGGTTCCAATAACAGGCTGATCACTTGGTCTGGGAGTTAAACTCCACACCTGAATCTGTTCAAATTGGTTGAGCTCTTCTTGCATAGCCTCTATCCAATTATAGTCAGCTAAAGCTTCGTCAATCTATTTTGGTTCCAGGTTGGATATGAATGCAGCGTGAGTGAATTCATCCATCAAATGTCCTCTAATTCTTATGGGTGCAGATGGACTTCCAATCACCAAATCAGGTGGATGCCTCTTAGTCAAGCGGTAGCTTGGTTCGAGAATATCTGGTCCTTATGGAGGAAGAATACTGATATTGTCAGTATTGGTCTTAACGTTGGTATTCGTTACCTTCGGATCAGCGACATCAACTCGATCTGGTAGAACTTCAGTAGCTTCTATCGGTCTGTCTGGTACTTCAGGTTCTGGTGGATTTTCTCTTGACCTGTTAACTGCAATCCCATCATCAGTGTTAGCTTCGAGATGGATATTTTCCATCTGATTTTGAATTAGTTCCTTGTGGTTCTCAATATTAAGTGATTCATCATAAACTACATGAATTGACTCTTCCATAGTTAGAGTTCGATATTGAAAACACGAAATGCTTTGCTAACAGATGAATATCCTAAGAATATTCCATCATCTGATTTAGATTCAAAAGCGGTTAGATGATTCTTACCGTTGTTATGGACATAACATTTGCAGCCAAAGATATGAAAATATGAAATACTCGGTCTGTTATTTGTCCATACTTCATATGGTGTTGAATTTAATTTCTTATTAATCATAGACCGATTTTGTGTATAACATGCAGTATTGATAGCCTCTGCCGAGAACTTTTGAGACATTCCAGAGTCAGCAAGCATTGTTCTTGCTGCTTCCTTGAGCGTTCTGTTGCGTCGTTCTGCAACTCCATTTTGTTGAGGAGTGCGAGCTGTTGAGCATTCATGACTGATCCCTTGGTCATCTAGAAAGGATTCAAGATTTTGGTTTGAGAATTCAGTGCCTTTGTCGCTTCGAATCCTGTCTATCCCAGAGGATTTCTCGTTCTGAATGCACTTCAACAGCTTGATTAATCTTGGGCCGGTCTGGTCTTTACTGCTAAAAAATATAGTCCATGTAAAATCTGAGTAATCATCAATAATAACAAGAGTATACCGCATTCCCCCTAAACTTGTTATTGGTATGGGACCAAACAAGTCCAAATGCAATAATTTTAAGTAGCGTGAGGAGGATTTGACATTCTTGTTCTTAAAGGATGATCTGACTTGTTTTGCCCATTTGACAAGCTTGACAGATCTTATCCTTAGGAAAGTCGATCTTGGGCAGACCGATAACTAAATCATTTTTACATAGGCTAGAAATAGTCTTGAAATTAAGATGATTCAAGCGTTTATGCCATAACCAATGTTTATTATCGTTATAAGCGATGAAACAAGTAGGATTATCAGGTTGATCATGCTTCAAGTTAATCTTATAAGTATTTACATTCCTGACTCCTACAAGCATACCATTAGATGACTTAACAGTGCAAGCGTGTCTGTGAAATTTTATGATATAACCATTATCACATAATTGACTTATACTAATCAGATTATAGCATAAAGTCTCAACTAATAACACATCATTTATGATAATGTTGCCATGGACAATCTTACCCTTTCCCACGGTCTTACCCTTTGAGTTATCACCGAAGGTGATCTTAGGACCAGTGTATTGAGTAATATCAGACAGCAGCTCGATGTTCCCATCATGTGTTGAGAACATCCACTGTCCTATCATAAAAAAAGAATTATTGTTGGTACCCAGTCCTATTTGGGTCCGGAACGGATTACACCTTTGGGAACCCACACCTGAATCAACGTTATTGGCTTGTGTGTCTGGTATGGTGTGTGCTGTGTGATAACAAGTGTGTTGAGCTTGTTATGTGTAGTGTGTTTTGTGAAATGGTGGCCTTTAATTCTTGTCAGGCAATCTATACCTTCTTTGGACCGGTTGTGAGTTGTGGTAGTTGGATGGTTTTCCTTGCCTTAGATTTTGCACTGTGGAGTTCGGTCTGATAGACTCAAAACTCGCTGGTGCCTTTTCCGCGGCTTGGTTAACATACCCAATTCCCTTTTTCAAACCTTTATCCTTGAAAGAGATTCTTGTTTGAATTGTAGGCGCTTCTGATTCATATATTGTGTTGGATCTAACAAATTTCATTTGTTTGATTTTGTTCTTTTCCAGCAACAATTCAGTTTCAACTTTAGTGCTTTGATTGATACCAAAGCCTATGCCAGTGATATCACCGACATTTCTTTGTACCTCTTGCAACTCATCCAATGAAGCTCTTGAGTTTGTCCATGTTTTGAAAATATGAGAAAGTTTAGCATTTTGTGCGCTAATTCTCTGATTTTCTACATGGAGCTGTTCATAGGAGATTTTTAGCTTATCCAGCTCGATCTTCATACTGTCCCATTCACCTAGTTAGAACAGCTTGGTATGATGCTCATTTGTTTGATCTTTGCCTTCAGCCATAATTTTCTCAAATGATTCAGCTAGCATTCTGTAGTCATTAGCCATATCTTGTAGTGCAAATCAAGTTCTGCTAGTGTAAATTCATCTGAGTCAAAAAATCGAATACCTCGTCGTTCTGGCTAGTCTCCTCGTCTGCCATTAGGTTTGGGATCTCCTCTTCGCTTTCACTGGAGTATTCTTCTGAGCTCTCTGAATCTGAATCAGTTAGAGCCCACTTACTGTTGCCTTCTTCTGCTACCAGAAATTTTTGCCCCTTTCCATGATGCCCTTTTCGATCTTTGTAGTACTTCTTATTCTTGTCTTCTCGGTGCCTTTCCTTCCTCTCATCTTTCTCTGGTCTGGTGCAATCTGCAATGAAGTGTCCGATCTTACCACAATTGTAGCAAGCCTGGTCGTTAACAATAACATCTTTTCTTGACTTATATTGATGAGAAGGTTTAAAGTTCTTTTTATTTTTAGACAGGAATTTACCAAATTTCTTAATAAATAACGACATAGCATCATTACTCATCTGTTCGACAGATTGGTCTGTAGGGGTAGATTGATCTGGAATGGCTGCAAGTGCCTTGGTTGGCTGAGAGGTGGATGGCTCTGCTTCCCCTCTAGTGATCAGCTCGAATTCATAGGTCTTGAGATCAGCGAACAGATCATGGAGTTTGATTTTGTTCAGATCTTTAGATTCTCTCATGGCAATGGTTTTGATGTCCCATTCCTTCGGTAATGCTCTCATAAGTTTCAGAGCGATCTCTCTGTTGGTATAGTCCTTGCCAAGACTGTTCAGTTCATTAACAATGTCTGTAACTCGTTCATCAAACTCATTTAGAGTTTCTCCATGTTTCATCTTTATGCTTTCAAACTTTTGTAGAGCTACGGTCAGCTTGTTTTCTTTGGTCTGGTTATTCCCTTCACAGAGTTGTGCAATATCTTCCAAATTTCTTTGGCAGTGGAGCACAACTTGATCTTGCTGAACATATTCTGGTCCAAGGTCTTTAACAGGATATCATTGGCTACATTGTCTAGATTAGCCTTTTCCTTACTTCATTGGACCAGGTTGCTCTTTCTTTTTCAATCATCTGAGGTTCACCGCTTGACCCTCCTAGGGCAGGTTTAACCTTTAAAATATTCATTGGTCCTTCTGTAATGACGTACCACACGTCATCATCCTGAGCTGCTAAGTGAGCTTGATGCGAATTCTCCAATCATCATAATCTTCTTTTGAGAACATGGGAATCTTGTTGAAGGATGCCATCAGTCCAAGTAGTCTATTGATTAAGAACACCCACTCTGATACCACTTGTTAGGATCGAATATGAGTGTTTAGATGGGGGGGGGGGGGGGGGAGGGTGAATAAACACTCTACTAAAATTTATCTTTTTAGATTTTCCTAGATTGATTTCACTTAGGTTAGTAAATGAAACATATTTCTTAATCAATACTAATCTGAACAGAGCACTGATAGTGTGAGTGCGGAATCGGTCTGTTCTTGGTTAGCAAGATCGGTCTGATAGCTTTGAAACACGAAGTAGTGCGATATGCAAATGGACAGGATGTGTTTCTGGAAGTTCGAAGTTAATTTCTTCTACGTCTCCCCTTCTTCCAATTAAGGAAGGATTCACTAGAAGACTTTGAGTAATACAATCCCGTTGTGCAACCCCGATTCAGCTGGATTACCCCACTACCAGACTGAAACTCCTAATCTCTCAATCTGTTCAAACAAAATCCGTCTAACACTTACAATGAACTCACTCTTCTATCTTAGAACAAATATAATTGATAGAGAGAATTACTCTGAACACCAGTGATCCTTAAACGATCAAATAAAATAATAAGACGTGCTATCAACTTTGAGCAGATCGACAGTATGAAGTCTTTCGATGATAGTGTTCTGCTCGAATGAATGCTAAATAAATGATTTATTGTTGATCTCGTATGCTTGTTGTATCTCTTGTGTCGTGAGCATCGTCTCTTGAGCATTTAAGTTGCAACTTTATATAGGCATTTCTGCCAACGACAATATTTCCTTTCGCGTGCAACTCCTTATTTTTGTCAGCCTCTGAACAAACTGCAGTCTTCTATTTTAGACTCTTTCCCTTCTGGTCTGTTCTTTCGGTGCTTGTCAGATAAGATCTGCTTTGTCTATTTACCATTTAAGGTAACTTCAGTCTTTGGTCTATTTCATCATTAAATGCAACATTAAATGCTTCAATAAATAGCCGTTGATTATTCGGACTGATGAACAAAGTTTGCTAACTTAGTTTGAATTGATCTTTCTGAAATAAGCTCTGATCTGATCTGCATCGATCTGCATCGTACCGATCTGGTTGACATCGATCTGGTCTTCATCGATCTGGTTGACATCGATCTGGTCTGTTTTGTCATCTTTAACATCCGGAACTAACACATGATATGTATTGATTTTCACATGAGATTGCATGACATATTGAGTTGCATATGTCATATGATGCATAGATGATTCATGGGCATATTATATCGATCTATCAATTTCTTTGATATCCTTGATGATGATTGAGTTGATTTACTCTGAGTGTCGGGGGCGACGAGCACAGCGATGACATGCAGTTTAGGTAGCGACTGTAGTCTCGCGCGTTGCCACCAGACCTAGACACGAGGGATGACGGCACAACACATGATGATTCTCCTAGCGCAAAGTGTGTTTGTTGTTACCCTCTGCTCGAGCTGATATTGATAGATGATACCTTCCTTTGGACTCCGATATTGGTAACTTGAGATTCGATTCTTTATACCATCCATACATCGCATTCATACATGGTATGCATTGAATGATACTTTGTCATTTATTTCTCGTACTGGGTTCTGTCCCCATTCACGGGGGGCTGTCATGTCTTTATTGTATGGGCATGACAGGTGGTACAGGTGGCCGTACTGCGGATGCTCGAGGTGCAGCATAAATGAATACCAGAGCTCCGTGAGAGCGAGCTCAGGTTTATGTTTTAAGTTTTGAGTCCTAGTAATTGTTAGATTACTTTTAATACATTTTAAATTTCTGGGGTACGCCCCGAGTATCTGTTTTTTAAGTATTATATTACTGGTTGGTTATATACTTGCTTATGTGATGAGCAACATGTTAAATTGGGAAACTGGAATTTCATATTTTCAGTATCACTATATATGTATCACCTAAAAGCGAAAAAAATTTAGGGCCATTTGACAGGACATTTGAAATAAATCTTCCGCTATTTACGCAACTTAATCATTATGTGTTAATTAAACAGCATATTAGGAATGGGCCCTCACACTAAGCATATTTTATATATATTGAGTTGATAACATAGATATATATGTATCTATTGGCTTGACATGTTGGTGAATACATTGTTTGAATTTGTAGCAAGGGGTATAGTGGAGCCTGAACCATGATAGGGACTTGGTTTGGCACATGGTTGTTGAGCCTTAAACACATTGTTGAGTTTAATGCTTAATTTATTTTCGAATTATTTATGGGTTTTGATGATCAACAAAACTTGCATTTGTTGTACTGATATGTCTACTTAGTGTACAGGGTTAGATTGATAAATTGGTTGGAAAGATCAATGGAAGAGGTCTACTTAGTGTACATGGTTAGATTGATAAACTGGTTGGGAAGGCCAATGGAAGAGAACCCAAGCTATTCAATAACATATGTGAGTTCATAGGACAAGCGGTGATTTTTATCAAGGAATCTATTGAGCTAGGACGAGAATGAATGACATCTATGAACAACCAAACTAAGTGTTCAACATGTGTGGAATGATGCTGGAACAATATCTTATGATGAGATGAAGACCCACGAACCAATGGTCCGTTGGTGGGCAAATTCGTATAGAAGCCACTTGGAGCGCAGTGCAATGTATTGATTATATCTCGTGGCTCGATGCTCCGAATAATGTGAATCTAAAGACGTTGGAAAGCCAACTGAATATGCTAGAATTCATATTCAAACATCTCAGTCCAATTCGGATTGCATCATGGAGCAAAATGGCATGGAAGTCATAGCAAGTGCAGATTGTAGCAAGGTTTGAGCGGCTGTAGCATTTTTGTCATAACTTCTTCATACCTTAATGAAAGGCAATGAATGTTTGTCCACACCTAGATAAGAGGAAGGGATACAATTTCATGGTTACCACTTTTTTCCCAGAAACGAGCTTAAGACGGTCGAATTGTGCAAAGTTTGAGAGTGTTGAAATCTGGCAGATAGTTTCAGGCGATCGGGGCCATCATCTCAGGCAATCGAACCATGCGTACCAACACCACACACCATCGACCTAGGCGATGGCACGCTGCACGCCTGGCGATCTAGATCGCCCCAGGCGATGCCCGGAACGCCTGAGGCGATCCAGAATTGTTCCTAGGACAAATTTTCAAAAGGCAATCGCCCCAGACGATGGGGACATCGCCTGAGGCGATCTGGGCCATATTTAAACGTTAGAAGGTGGCGATGGCGATCGCCCGAGGCGATGGCCGAGGCGATGCATGAGTGATTCAAGCCTTATGTGTAGCAACGGCTAGTAGGAGCCTTGGGAGCCTTCTACACTATAAATATGGATATTTTGGATCAATTTGAAGACAAGAAACAAGAATATAAACTACAAGAAAGCTTTGCCCAATTGAATCATTCTAGCATTGCAAACTTCATACATTTGTGTTGTATTGGAGTTTGTAATTTATTTCTTGTGTGAGAATTTTTGATTCTTTGTGTTGGTACACCGTGAAGGTGTTATTTGATTTATTGTAAGGTCCTCCAACATCGACGCAAGTTGGAAATTGTATAAGACATCAACAAGTGAAGTTGGTGCAAGGCTGTGGCTATCCTTGAAGCCCTTAAGGCCAAGAAGACTCGTGAAGAGTGTGGGTGACTCGTGAAGAGTTTTTGTGTGGCTATCCTTGGAGCCCTTAAGGCCAAGAAGACTCGTGAAGAGTGTGTGACTCGTGAAGAGTGTGTTGTGGCTAACTTGGAGCCCTTAAGGCCAAGATCAAAGTTATTCTAGTGGAACCTCGGTTCTAGCCGGGAAGAGGAGACGTAGGCGATTCATCGCCGGACTTCTATAACAAATTCTCGTGTTCTTTATTCCTTTATTTATAATACGCATTTATTTATTTCTTCATTTTATTTATTTTTCGATTTATATCAAGTCTTCCGCAGCGTAAACTCGACTTTTTGCAAATTCATTTTAAAACGCTAAAGTAGCCAAGGAACCTCATTCACCCCCCCTCTTCGGTTCCAACAAGTGGTATGAGCCATTTGATTTTTGTTTTAAATCAAAAAATTTCTATGGCTAATGTAGCAAATGAATTTGCTCAAGGTCAATCGACCAATCGCTCTTCACGGGAGATAACTACGGATATTGGAAAAGTAGAATTTCTCTATACATGCAATACGTAGATTATGATCTATGGAAGATTATTGTAAAAGGTCCACATATTCCTTTAAAGGAAGTTGGTGGAATAAGTATTCCCAAAGAAATGGACGATTTTACAAGAGCGGATATGATTTTAATTTCTCAAAATGCTAAAGCTATTAATATTTTGCATTGTGTTTTAGATATGAAGGAGTACAACCCGATCTCGATGTGCTCAACCGTAAAGGAAATTTGGGACAAATTGCAAATTTGTCATGAGGGCACCAATCAAGTGAAGGAGACAAAGATTGATCTATTGCAACTCAAGTATGAAACCTTTGAGATGGAGTCCGGAGAAAACATTGATTCAATGTTTAGAAGGCTCACTCAAATCATCAATGAGCTTGCCCAACTTGGAGATAAGTATCCTCCAAAGCAAATATGGAGAAGATCACTTAGAGCCTTACCACAAGAATGGGATGCCAAGAGGATGACCATCATCGAATCCAACAAAGGAGATAGTGCTTCATATGATCTTGATGAACTCCATGGAACATTGGTGAGCCATGAGCTGAAGTGTCAACCCGAAAGGTAATAAAGGAGAATGATTGATCCATAAGAAATGGGATAGCCTTGGTCGGAAGGAAAGAACAATCCGATAATGAAGATGATGAAGATGATGAAGAGATGATCTTGTTCACAAGAAAGTTCAAGAAATTCTACAACAAATACAACAACCCAAGGACCTCCGGTGCCACCAAACATGATTCCAAACAAGGGGTAACATGTTATAATTGTCAATATAAAGGTCATTTTGCTAATGAATGTCCTAGGAAGAAAAATGATGACAAGGGGAAGAAGAAAGGGCTAATGGCCACATGGAGTGATAGTGACTCCGATGAAGAAGTAGCGAATCTTTGTCTAATGGCTCTTGATGATGAAGATGAAGAGGATAATGATGAGGTATCTTCTTATGATGAATTAGTTAATGCATATAATGAACTCATTGATTGTCTTGGTAGAACCAAGAAGAGCAATACATTGCTTAAGCTAGACTTGGCTAAGAAGGAAGAAGAAAATATTACTTTGAAAAATCAAGTGCATGATTTAAGGATATCTTTTGCCAAGTTTAGTGATAGTAGTTTAAAGATGAATGAATTGCTTAGCTTGCAACGTTGTCGCTTCGACAAAGCCGGAGCTTTTCAAGCAAATCTAAAACATTTTCAAGCTTGTTAGCTAATGCTAAGCATAATTCCCCTACTTGCACCTATTGTTGCAAGGTTGGTCATGTTAAGAATAAATGTAGATTTGCTAAAAACCAATAACAACCAAACAAGAGGTGGAAATGGATTCCAAAGGCATCTATGAAAGCTAACCCGCAAGGACCCAAAAATCAAATGGGTACCAAAGATCCTCCAATCAAAAATTTGTTTTGTAGGAACAACAAAGGGAGAGATGATGAAGGAACTAGCACCTCAATGGAGGAAACCATCAAATGCACTACAATAGAGGAAGCACGAGGTAAAGGACCAATGATATGAACTCACTCATATCATCGAAGGTAAAATTTATTTTGTGCATTTAAAAGAGCAATTCAAAATTTCATTGGCACAAACTAATTGTGACCAATAAATTATGACGCTCAACATTTATTGATAGTAAAATTGCATTTCCCCTTAGCATATGGATATTTAAATTGTTTTGATGCATGATGTGTGCTTATCTCTTTATGGTAAATATCTTGATGTGCCATGAGTCCAATTTGAATATGAAATGTGCAATATTATTAAATGTGATTAAGCATGCTTCAATTGTTTAGATGCTCAATCTATGGCTTAAGATTTTAATATAACTTTATTGTTTCTATGGACTCAATGATTTTTCTCTCATTAACTTATCAAGTGTTTATAATGATACATTGAGAAATTTAATGTCTATTAGGCATGAGTGCATGAATTGTTAGTAGAACATATGCACACTTTGAACATTTAGAATTCATTGTTGTTAATTGCCTTAAACGCATGTATGTCTTCCTCTCAATGATTTAATCTTATGCTTGTTATGGCCATTACATGCTTGATGAGGAACATGTGCTAATTGTTAGACTATGGATATGTGTCAACATATATGTGTGCTATGCTTATTTGAACTTTGTGCTTTTGATTATCACAAAAAGGGGGAGAATTTTGTGATAAACTTGAAGCTTAATTCATGCATGGTATGTGGGGGAGAATTTTTTTTGTATTATGCTCTACTTGGTAAATCTTGTATGTGCTATGCATTTGTTAAGGGGGAGTCTTGTTTACTCACATTTCATGCATATTTCATTTACATGTTTATCAAGTTTTGTGATCATCAAAAAGGGGGAGATTGTTGAGCCTTAAACGCATTGTTGAGTTTAATGCTTAATTTATCTCCGAATAATTTATGGGTTTGATGATCAACAAAACTTGCATTTGTTGTACTAATATGTCTACTTAGTGTACATGGTTAGATTGATAAATTGGCTGGGAAGACCAATGGAAGAGGTCTACTTAGTGTACATGATTAGATTGATAAATTGGTTGGGAAGATCAATGGAAGAGAACCCAAGCTATACAATAACATATGTGAGTTCATAGGACAATCAGTGATTTTTATCAAGGAATCTATTGAGCTTGGACGAGAAGGAATGAAATCTATGAACAACCAAACTAAGTGTTCAACATGTGTGGAGTGATGCTGGAATAATATCTTATGATGGGATGAAGACCCACGAACCAATGGTCCGTTGGTGGGCAAATTCATATAGAAGCCACTTGGAGCGCAGTGCAATGTTTTGATTATATCTCTTGGATCGATTCTCAGAATAATGTGAATCCAAAGAGGTTGGAAAGCCAACTCAATATTCTAGATTTCATATTCAAACATCTCAGTCCAATTCGGATTGCATCATGGAGCAAAATGGCATGGAAGTCATAGCAAGTGAAGATTGTAGCAAGGTTTGAGCGTCTGTAGAATTTTGGTCATAACTTCTTTATAAATTAATACAATGCAATGAAATTTTGTCCACACCTAGATAAGAGGAAGGGCTACAACGTTCATGTTTATCACGTTTTCCAGAAACGAGCTTAAGATGGTCGAATAGTGCAAAGTTTGAGAGTGTTGAAATCTGGCAGATAGTTTCAGGAGATCCGGGCCATCACCTCAGGCGATCTGAGCCATGCGTGCCAACGCCGCGCACCATCGGCTCAGGCGATGGCACGCTGCGCGCCTGGAGATCTGGATCGCCACAGGCAATGCATGGAACGCCTGAGGCGATCCAGAATTGTTCCTACGGTAAATTTTCAAAAGGCAGTCGCCCCAAGCGATGGGGACATCGCCTGAGGCGATCTGGGCCAGATTTGAACGTTAGAACGTGGCGATGGAGATCCCCGAGGCAATGGCTGAGGTGATGCACGAGTGATTCAAGCCTTATGTGTAGCAACGTCTAGTAGGAGCCTTGGAGCCTTCTACACTATAATTATGGATGTTTTGGATCAATTTGAAGACAAGAAACAAGACTATAAACTACAAGAAAGCTTTGCCCAAATGAAATCATTCTAGCATTGGAAACTTCATACATTTGTGTTGTCTTGGAGTTTGTAATTTATTTCTTGTGTGAGAATTTTTGATTCTTTTTGTTGGCACACCGTGAATGTGTTATTTGATTTATTGTAAGGTCCTCCAACACCGACGCAAGTTGGAAATTGTATAAGACATCAACAAGTGAAGTTGGTGCAAGGTTGTAGCTATCCTTGGAGCCCTTAAGGCCAAGAAGACTCGTGAAGAGTGTGGGTGACTCGTGAAGAGTTTTTGTGTGGCTATCCTTGGAGCCCTTAAGGCCAAGAAGACTCGTGAAGAGTGTATGACTCGTGAAGAGTGTGTTGTGGCTAACTTGGAGCCCTTAATGCCAAGATCAAAGTTATTCTAGTGGAACCTCGGTTCTAGCCGGGAAGAGGAGACGTAGGCGATTCATCGCCGAACTTCTATAACAAATTCTCGTGTTATTTATTGCTTTATTTATATTACGCATTTATTTATTTCTTCATTTTATTTATTTTTCGATTGACATCAAGTCTTCCGCAGCGTAAACTCAACTTTTTGCAACTTCATTTTAAAACGCTAAAGTAGCCAAGGAACATCATTCACCCCCCTCTTCGGTTCCAACAATGGTTATTGAGGGAAACATAGTTGAGAACAACTAAATGAAATTGTTGTGTTATGTGTACATGACTTGATGATATAGATAAGAGAAAAACATGAGTTTCTTATGCATTTGAATTTGAGAGATATTCCACATGCATTTGAGTTTCATCTTGGAGGCTTTTTATAACCAAAGATCAGATTTGAGACACACGTTACAACATAGTTCACCTATCAATCTCTACACAAGCTCCTTCTTATCTCCTTGTTTGTTCTTGCTTCTTTTCTTGGATTTCAACTTGGAACTCAAGATATAAAGTTGTGTGAAGTGACTTCGTAGCTTCTTGGTAAGATTTCCTTAGCATGTGGATGTGTATGGTACTGCTTAGAACATGTGGAGATATGATGTTATATGTATGAATTGAATTGGTAAATTCCATGTTATATGTTGTAATAAGTTGACAACATGTTCTTAGATTGATGTAGTAGAGTTTATCAAGTTTTAATGTTGGAAATGGAGGAGTAAGGTGAGAACCATGGAGATAAGCTCAAAATCGCCATGTTCTAAAAAAATTCAGACATTGGCGATCGACCGCGAGGCTTATGGCGACCGATCGTCGAAACAGAAAAGAAAATAAGGCGGTGAAATGTTATGACAATCGATCGCGAGAAACATGCCGATTGATCGTGAGGAAACAGAAAATTATGGCGATCGATTTCGGTGAGACATAACTTTTTGGCGATCGATCGTGTGAGAATTGGTGACCGATCGCTAGGGTTGAAATTTTGAAAAATGTTATATTTTGTTTGAATTTGATGGTCAAGCCTATTATGACATTGTACATTGTAGGTATTCATGTAGCCCCATCACAGGGGACATGACAGAGAGGCGATAAACAGTGACGCCTGAAATTATAAATTTGTATCGCATAACATGTACATGTTGACGTACGAGTATTGATTTATGGTTGATGTGATGTTGCTTACATGTGTTGAAATTGAGATATATGATTGTTGAAATCATATTGTTGTACATTCATGATGTTGAGGTATTCTACTGTTGAGCAGATGATTTGGCTGTTATAACGTGTGAGGACGAAAATATGATATGTGCTTCTAATATGGGACGTGAAGGCTGAACCACTGACATATTGAGCTGAGAGGCATATCATATATGTCCTATTATAACAGGATGTTGAACATGTCATGACATATTTACATATTGTGGTGTATGATACAGAAACAATCACAGTTGAGATGCTTATTTATCGTATTGTATATTCATATTGATATGGAATTGAGATGATATATATATATCAATACCCATGATGTGTGGTTGTTTCTGTAGGAATCCATAGACTGGGAGGCCGGGATTGTGAGTCGACTTCTGCTGCGAGATGAACCACTGATTAGGATTTGAACGTGTTAGGATTGTTCATATGTACATGATGTATATTATGTCATGGTTTTGAAAATGTTGTAATAACCGACATAGTATGACTCTTAATCAGTGTGACTTATTACTTAATCCTACTTTATATGTAATGAATTGATACATAAATGATTAAGTAGTGAGGACCCCACAAATAGAGTATTTCAAATATTCTCTGTAATGATAAACTAGCCGTTATAGCTATAAGAGGAAAGTTGCAGATTTGCAAGAGCGCATTAAATGCTCCAGTACTATTTTGCGCTAGAGACAAAAATGTATTTAATGCTGATCAGTATGGACTCTGGTATCTACTGTTATCACCGTTGCATTCTTCAAGTATAAAAGACCCAGATCCAAGAACATTTGAAGTGGATGCAAGGGATGCACAAGATGCAGGGAATGCACGATGATGCACAAAAGAGGAACTACGAATGCTATAGGAACTACGGATGCTATACTCTTCAAACATTCATTAAGCATTTTAGAAACTGTGGCAACCATTTGAAAGAGCTTAAGGAAGATGAAGCCCAAATTCGAATCGCTTTCATGCCATATCAATTTCATAAAGAAACAGTTACAGGCACCGCGTCAATGACAAATCAGATCTTCAAAGAGATCATCAGTGTCGTGATTTTGCAACACATTGCACAATCATTTCTCTCAGTCTTTACATTATTTAATGTGCTTTAAGTGTCTAAATAGAGTGAAACTTGGTTAAGCTTTATTGTAAACAGTTGTGATTGTGTGTCAAACTGGTTTGTGTAGATCCAACCCGTAAAAGTAACCTCAGCTGTGGAGTTACTAGGAGTTTCAGTCTGGTACTGTGTATGTAAATCCATGACTGAATCGGTGTTTTACAACGGATTGTATTACTCAAAGTTTTCTAGTGGAACCTTCCTGCAAAGGGAGAATGGAGGATGCAGAAGCGTTGTGCTTCGAACTTCCATAAACAAACCTTGCATCGTTTATTTTCTACATTTACTTACTGCACATATTAACTATTGGTGTCTACTCAGCAAACTATAGACATATTGATTGCCAATAGACACCAAGTTATTCTTAGCCCAGTAGACGATGTCTATTGTATTCAGTTCAGCATACCTTGTCTACTGTGATCATTTTAGTAGTCTACTGTATTCTTCATTAGTCCGGTAGACCATGTCTATTCTTGTTATTTGTCCAGTAGATTATCACCATCAGCTCAACTTATTCGATGTTCCAGTCGAGTTCTTTTCGCACTTAATCAGTTACTCGACTGAGCAGTCTTTAAACAAGAAATCAGTTTTTGTTTGCTAACACAACCAAAGCATATTTTATAAATAGAGCCGGTTCAGATACTTAACCCCCCCTTTTATATGCACACCCGATCCTAACAAGTTCCATACCAATTTCATGTGTAACTAGTGCCATAATTGTAAAGATTTCATACCAATTTCATATGTAATAAGTACCGAAAATAGTATAGGTTTCGTACCAATTTTATTTGTAAGGTTTCATACCAATTTTATGTATACTTAGTACCAACATTGTATATGTTTCATACCAACTCCACGTGTAATAAGCACCGAATATAGTATAAGTTTCATACCAATTTCATGTTTAACTAGTACCAAAATTGTATTGGTTTTATACCAACTTCATGTGTAACTAGTACCAAAATTGTATATGTTTCATTCCAACTTCACGTGTAATTAGTACCGAAATAGTATAGGTTTCATACCAATTTAATGTGTAACTTGTACCAAAATTGTATAGATTTTCACACCGATTTCATGTGTAACTTGTACCAAAATTGTATAGATTTCATAACTACTGTAATGATTTCTCAAAATTAAAATTTCAAATTTTAATAGAGGAGTATCATAGTCATTTTAATAAGATAGGGAGTTAGAACAAAATTTGAGTTGCAGTAGGGAGTTTGAATTAAGTTTTTCTGACATAGTGACTGATTCCACAATTAAGTTTGACTATGAAGATTTTTTTTTGAGTTTCCCCTTATTTTTTTTTTATGTGTGTGTGTATATATATATTAAATTTATTCAATATATATTATTATTTTTAATTCACTATCTCTATACATTCCAATGCAAACATGCAATATCATATACAATTATGCTTATGAATTATTTAATCTATGTCATGATGATTATGAATGATCATGTAAAGTTTCGGGTCATGACAGTTGCAATGTTTGAAAACTTACAAAACTCTTCCAACGACTATATTCTTGTATGTAACGTATATTATTATTATTATTATAATTTGGAGCTATATATGCAAGTCTTGGAAGCTCAAAAACAGGTGATTTAAGATCAATCCAAGCATTCCAAAGTAAATCCACTTGGGATTCAAATTAGGGATGAATAAGAAAATATCTGCTGATAGAAGAGTAAAACCCAATATTTTTAGGCATCTTTTCCTTGCTATATCATATCTAGTTAGAGATCGTTTGTGCATTTTCACTATATTCTTTGTATTTGTGAGCTAAAATAGAAGAGTGAATTCCATTATAACAGTTGGTGATTTATCACAACTGGGTCAGAAGTCTTTACATGTGAGACTTTAAAGAGCATGTCATGTATGGTCTGTGTGAACTAGTAGTTTATTCTATATAAGGCCCCGCTTACTAGAAACATGTAAACTCAACTAATACGAGGATTTGAAAAGTATTTTTTGACGATTGTCCCAACGTAATTTGGACCATCCAAATTACACAACAATAAACAATCCTCAAAACATAAATCCTAACCACCACTATAATCATAAAACATTTGACCAAGAAAATGACACTGAATGATTACAGAAAAGCATATTACAATTCCACACGAATGTAATATTCTAGGAATACTAAGACAAGTAAACTAACTCAACTTGACCATGCTAAACCTCTGATTCAGCAACTCTAACGCCTCGAGCTCTCTGACAGCTACCCTGACACCTGTTCCCAGGGAAACAACCCCACATGGGGTGAGCATACCAATAAACAGGCAAATAACAAAACACAATTATAACTTGTACAATACAGAGTTATAAATGACAAAGAGTTACTCCCTGAGTAATCCACAATGCGTAGAATATTGTCTACTACTATTAGATCTTCAATGCACACCTGTTACAACAACACATCTTACCAATGTACTACGATCTCATATGCACTTGTCTATGATAGTAAATCCCCAACATCAGTCCCACACTGATTGGTATCTCATAATCCCTGCATACGAATTCTTAACAACAACTACACAATAATATATTATCAACTCAATCGATCAACAACAGTATATATATAATAATATATATACATATATAAATGTATGGCCCTCAAGGCTAAATTCACACGTTCTCAATTCTCATTGCTCACAAATTGGCGGCATAAAAATATTAGTTTCCTCGCCTATACAATGGCGACATAGCTAATAGTAATCACAACGCCTTCTATGGCGGTACAACTCATACACATCTCATCGCCCATAACTTGGCTGATAATCATGGACTCAAGAGATGTCTCACATCATATGCATCACTTTGCTCCTATTGCACTCAAGAGGTGACTCACATGTATGTAGCACTTTGCTCCTTTCGGACTGAAGAGATTACTCACATCACATGCAACACTTTGCTCCTATTGGACTCAAGAGGTGACTCACATGTATGTATCACTTTGCTCCTTTCGGACTCAAGAGGTGACTCACATCACATGCATCACTTTGCCTCTATTGGACTCAAGAGGCGACTCACAAGTATGTAGCACTTTGCTCCTTTCGGAATCAATGATCCAACATCACCACGCATGCTTAGCAGTAGCGGCATCACAATCCATACATGTGAGTCACCTCTTGAGTCCATGATTATGCCGCCAATTTGTGGGTGATGAGATGTGTATGAGTTGTACCGCCATAGAAGGCATTGTGATTATTATTAGCTATGCAGTCACCGTATAGGCGAGGAAACTAATATTACTATGCCGCCAATCTGTGAGCAATGAGAATTGAGAATGCGTGAATTTAGCCTTGAGGGCCATACATTTATATATGTATATATATGATATATATACTGTTGTTGATCTATTGAGTTGATAAGATATTATTATGTTGTTGTTGTTAAGCATTCGTATGCAGGGATTATGAGATACCAATCAGTGTGAGATGTTGGGGGATTTACTGTCATGTACAGATGTATATGACAGCGTAGTACATTGGTAAGATGTGTTGTTGTAACAGGTGCACATTGAAGAGCTAATGATAGTAGACAGTATTCTATGCATTGGGGATTACTCAGGGAGTAACTCTTTATCGTTTATAACTCTGTATTGTATAAGTTATAATTTTGTTTTGTTATTTGCCTGTTTATTGGTATGCACGCCCCGTGCGAGGTTGTTTCCGTGGGAACAAATGTCAGGGTAGCTGTCAGAGAGCTCGAGGTGTTAGAGTTGCTGAGTCAGAGGCCTAGCAGCGTCAAGTGGAGTTAGTTTACTTGTCTTAGTATTCCTAGAATATTACATTTGTATGGAATTGTAATATGTTTTTCTGTAATCATCCAGTGTCCTTTTCTTGGTTAAATATTTATGATTACAGTGGTAGTTATGATTTATGTTTTGAGGATTGTTGATTGTTGTGTAATTTGGATGGTCCAAATTAAGTTGGGACTATTGTCAAAAAAAATTTCAAATCCTCGTATTAGTTGAGTTTATCTGTTTCTAGTATGTGGGGTCTTACATTAGTGGTATCATAGCAGTGGTTTGGTGTTTGGGCTAGTGAGAGTCTAGCGTGAATTGAACACTGCTTATTATTTGAATGGCTATGTCTAGTGTGTTTTGAGAATAGTCGTCTAATGTTGAGCTGGCTTGAGGTCTAGCTTGAATTGGTGTGATAGATCGAGGACTTCGGACAGGGTCGTCCAAGTATAGAGGGGCATACCACGTGTCCAGATGTGGTCGTGTAGTCTTAGTGACATATGCATTGAGTAGTATGCTATGTATAGATAGTGTTGTGTCAAGGTATCCGACTTGAGTACTTGTTGTGATCGGTAGACCTGGGTGGTCGAAGGGTATAGTGAGGCTTCTAGATGCATGTGTGGCATTCTTGTGTTGGTTGAGGAGTGTTTGATATTCTTTAAACACTCGTAGACCCTTGTTTCTGTTGTTGACTGCACGGTTGGTTACAGTACCCGTTTTGGTATAGAGTAATACACTTTATACAAATAGATACACATTTATCTGCTAATGCTCGTATATGAGCATTTTGATACGTGTATATAGTTTTTTTATAAATGTCTTGAGTTTCTCTTTTCATTTGTGTGTTTCATGCAATTTTATTGAGAGGAAATTACTTAATGAATTGAGAACATGTTAAGTGCATTATGAAGTGTATACGTAGGGGAATGGTATTTCATGTTTGGTGACTTACAGCGAATTTTTTTATAGAAGTCATGCCACAATGGCGAGGCATATAGTGAGAAACTCCCTAATGCTATAAATGTATACATAAAGAACGATCTAATTGCACTAATGACCTGATTAGGAGATTGGGTTCTAGATGTATCTGTGTGGTATTAGCCTAAGTGGAAGAAGGGGAGACGTTGATTGTAAAAACTAGGAGTTTATGCTATCTGTGTACATGTTGATTGTAAACCAAATCTTCTAGTATATCATTCCTTTCAATGGAAGAAGGAGAGACATAGAAGGATTACACCCATTCGAACTTCCATATAAACAAATATTTGTGCATTTACATTATTGCATTATTTACCTTATTATTTTTACATAACCACTTGCATATCTTTAAAATGATTTTCAAATGGTTAATCACTTATAGAGCGGGTTACGTCGAGTGTCTTCCACTCGATTTTGAAATCGAACTCGATATAATCGCTCGGTGCAATTATTTCAAGAACACTAACTACTGAAACTCAAGTTGGTTGAAGGATGTAGACTGGCTACCCACCCTCGAATCGATCTTAACAACACGTTTTTCTTGCAATCTGACAATGCAATTCTCAATTGACAACTACAACGCATTTATGGTCAATTCTCACTCTCACCTAACATTTTTATCACATGGAGATTTGATTGACAATCAAGCACATCTCCACACATCTTTTCAATATTGTCATTCTCTGCTGCTTACGTTTCTGCTAGGCCAGTGGAGGATCACACAACTCGAACTTATCAGTATTAAGCTTTGTCAGAATATCATCTAGGTTCTCTTTCATATGGATCTTCTGCATATCCACACTTCTTTCATCTACTACTTCACTCACAAAGTGAAATTATACTCCAATATGTTTCGTTCTCGAATGAAATGTTTGATTCCTTGCAATGTGCAAGCACTCTGATTGTTACAAAACAAAGAAATATTCTCGTGCTTGCCGAGTTCCTCCAATAACTTCCATTCCAAGCTTGACTAGCTGCCATATATTCCGTCTCCGATGTAGATAAGGCGACAACTGTTTTGTAGTTTTGAAACACAGCTTATTGTTTCTCTTGCACGTGTGAACACATAACCAGTAGTAGATTTTCTTTATCCGGATCACCTGCATAATCTAAATGCACATAACCCCTAAGTATAAAATCAGACCATCCATAATATATGCAACATTTGAGATTCCCTTAATTTATTTAATGATCCTCTTAACCGTATTTCAATGCTCTGATCCAGGATTCGTCATGTACCGACTTACTGCTCTCACTGCGTGTGCAATGTTCGGTGTTGTACATATCTACGAGCATTAAGCTTTACAACACTGATGCATACGGTAACTGAGACAACTTCGAGCAGATGCCTCGTTTGCATAAGCTTGGCGAATGAGGATTTATTGTTTCTCTTATGTTTTTCTTTCAGAAGAATGGGGTGTTCAGTGATGAGGGTCGACTGGAAACTGTATGAAATTTCAAATGGGCCTTAAATGTTATTTTGGTATTTTATGCATAACTTTATATCTATCTCATTTATTATCAAGTACAACAAACATATATTCATAGTAATATGCACCAAACACAATATATATTATCCATTACTTAATTGTCATCTGCTTATCCACCAAATTATATATCGACAAAATTATCATATCATAGCAACCAAGCTCAACCTTAGTGTATATATTATTTTTCCAACTTACTCGGAACCTTTTCGGAGCTAACATAAGTACATAGACGGTCAGATAGAGTAAACTTTATACATCTTGTTATAAGATTCCAAATATTATATATAGCTACAAGAACAATTGCATACTTATACGCATGGTTCTTTGTAAGGCCCACAGAGACCAACGTGGAGCTAATGTCCAGTTACATGAGCATTTCAAAGAACGATCGGGATGACCATCGTAGATTGTTTAAAAACAAATTAAAAATTTATAAAATATTTAAAATAATCAAAAATTGAAAAAAAAATTAAAAATAGTCGGCAACAACCATGTCGGCCAAGAAATCGTCGTTCTATTCGCGATGGCAAGAAATAAGCGTTATCACATAAAAAATTTGGCACTATAACACACTCATTTCTCGGTAATTATCGTGCCCATTCCGAAACGGCTGTTCAAGCCATTACGTGGAGTACGACTAGGAATGGCAACGGGTCGGGTCTGGGACGGGTTTGGCCAATCCCAGGACCCGTCCCGCCCGCTTAGACCAGTGAACCCGGGGGGTTTACCCGCCCCGCCCCGGTCTAGTTTTTTTTTTTAAAAAAAAAAAAATTAGCTAGAAATCAATTTTAAAACACAAAATTTAAGTTTTGTGATTAAATTTCATGTTTTCCTCGTGGTAAATATTTATAATAAACATTGTAAAACTATCTTTAAACTACTAAGTATTTATTAATTTGCTCTTATTTCTTTCAAATATCCAACTTCTTTAACATGAACACATGAATTTCGATATAAAATTAAATAATGACACTTTATTGTTCAATTAAAGAAGCAAAATGTATAATCAATATTAGGATTTTTTTTAAAAAAATTAAATGTATTGCGGGGCGGGTACGGGACGGGTTCGGCAATCCCAGGACCCCCGAACCCGCCCGCCCCGCTTCCAAAATCGGTTGAAGCGGTCCAGACCCGCCCCGACGGGACAGGTTCAATGCGGGTCCGGTCTAAACCCGTCCCATTGCCATCCCTAAGTACGACGGTGAATCATGGTTCCACGTGAAATTGTTTTTGTAAAAAATAAATAATTTGTATATATTAAAAACTTAGGCCATAAAGGCAATTATGGCATATGGCATATAGCCAAAACTGAGAAAAACCACTAGGAATCTAAATAGAGATACAAGCAATTCCGAATACGTTAATCGTCTATGATACTCCCAAAAGAGTGATGATCTCTAAGTAAATGAGAGGTTAAATTTCCTCTCGTTATGTTCTTCAATGGTCCAAATAACAAGGAACAGATCCTGAATGACCTGCTAAGATCTGAAAACAATGTTAAAAGGGTGCCGGAAGATTTTTCCGGCGGGTCCCCTCCGACGCTCAAGTCAGGTGACGGGAGATATGAGAAAAATCTGTAAGGGAATAGCTGTTGTATGTAAGTGTGTATAGGAAAAAATGCATACATGAAATCCTGAATTAGCTTGTTATTTATAGGTGTTGTTTCGGGATGTGCAATTTTAACCAATAAGGCCATGATCTACATGACCCTGAAATATCGGAACACATCGGCTGATCAGTAAGGCCACGATCCACATCATTCCCTGAAATCCCGGAGAGGTGGATGTAATCGTGGACCATGTTAATACATATGTCCGATAACTTGACCTTAGTGGCTTGGACTTAGTCAATGTCTTCCCAAAGATCGGGAATTATGAAGATGATCTTATCTCTGTTGTCGATTTATGTCTCTAGACTAGAACTCGGCGAGCTCGGGAGATCGGCCATATACATGGCGCTGAGGCGAATGTCCTGATCACATGAGCTCGAGAGGTCGGCCATATACGGATGCTTTGGCTACGTGAGCTCGGGAGGTCGGTCATATACATGACGCTGAGGCAGATGTCTTGATCACGTGAGCTCGGGAGGTCAGCCATACACATAGCATGAGGCGGATGTCTTGACCAGTGAGCTCGGGAGGTCTTCCATATACACAGTGCTGAGGTGAATGCTTTGACCACGTGAGCTCGGGAGGTCGGCCATATACATAGCGCTGAGGCGGATGCTTTGACCACGCGAGCTCGGAAGGTCGGCCATATACGGATGCTTTGGCTACGTGAGCTCGGGAGGTCGGTCAATACATGACGCTGAGGCGGATGTCTTGACCACGTGAGCTCGGGAGGTCGTCCATATACATAGCGTTGAGGTGAATGTTATGACCACGTGAGCTCGGGAGGTCGGCCATATACATAGCGCTGAGGCGGATGCTTTGACCACGTGAGCTCGGGAGGTCGGCCATATACATAGCGCTGAGGCGGATGTCTTGACCACGTGAGCTCAGGAGGTCGGCCTTATACATAGTGCTGAGGCGGATGCTTTGACCACGTGAGCTCGGGAGGTTGGCCATATACGGATGCTTTGGCTACGTTAGCTCGGGAGGTCGGTCATATACATGACGTTGAGACGGATGTCTTGATCACCGGAGCTCGGTAGGTCGGCCATACACATAGCGATGAGGCGGATGTCTTGACCACGTGAGCTCGGGAGGTCGTCCATATATATAGCGTTGAGGTGAATCCTGTGATATCCCCGAAATGATTAATTGCAATTTGAGCATTAATTGTGTTTATATGATTATTATGGTGGTAATTAATTATGTGTTGGATTTATTAATCTTATGAAAATGCTTAGTCACATGATAGAGTGACCCGGGGAGGGCATTTCAGGGTGTATGTTGTGCATGTTGGAGAAAATTGTTATTAGCATGATTTATTTGCCATGGTTAGCAATTAATTGAAATCATGAAATTTATTTGATATTTGGTGCATTTTGGATTAATGCTTTAAAAATATCATGTTGGGGTGTTTTTTACACCATGAGTTGTGGATGCATTTTAATTACTTACCCACTTTATTACCCCAAACCGCACCATACATTTCACTATCACTTTTCAACTTTCCCAAATAACACCACTCAAACCCTTCTTTTCTCTCATTTTCGTTCTTGAACTAAGGGTGGAGAGAAATCCTTGCAAAAAGTGGATTTGTGGAGTTTATTGGGAGATTTGAGATCCCCAAGAGGTATGGATACCTCATTGTTGATTTTGTAGGTTTTGTTTAAGTTTGGTATGATTTTGAAGGGTTTTTAAAATGGGTTGTATGAGTTGGTGTTATTTTTGGGTGAGTGTTAGATTTATGGTTGTATGATGTTGTTTATTGAAGATTTGTAGTGATTTGGTATGGTGGATGTTTGATTATTTGAGGTTGTTTGAGTTTGGGAAGGGAAGGGTGAATAGTGCCGAAAATCGCATGTGCAAGACTCGGCGATCGATCGGCGCCTCCAGCGATCGATCGCGAGCTGCAAGGGCTGGAGGCAGTGGCCTTCAGCGATCGATCGCGAGTTTGGCGCGATCGATCGGCGCAAACTCAGCGATCGATCGCGGATTGTAAATTTTTGTTGCTCGAGGCAGTGTGGTCTCGCGATCGATCGGGGCTGTATGGCGATCGATCGCGAGACACCAAATTGGGTGTTTTTGGATTTTTTGGTGGGATTTTGGTATTGGACTATTATTGGGTTCTAATATTGATTTGTGTGAATGTGTAGAACCATCCCAGGAGGTGGCAACACACCAAGGCATGTGAAGTCATACCATATCCTACATTTTGGAAAGGTACGTAGAGGCC